>MU675972.1:119712-150450 GCA_026770625.1 Nicotiana glauca
ATATATTGAATCAATGGATTCAATAACGTTTTACTGTAATTTGTCCGCCCTATTAAATTTCATGTTTTTTTTTGGCCCACGCACATTTCGACAAAGTTACGTAAATCAAAAAAAATCTTTTTTCTTTTTATCGCATCAATTAGAATGTGACGACCTAAAGGGTCATCACTTGTTTTCTCAATCATTTCGAGCTTCTGAGGCCTTGAAAACCTCATTCATAGTTGCTTCGATTTGCGTGCGCAGTCTGTGCGCGAAGCCGGAAAATTTTTATGTTGAAATATATGAATTATGTGAAAAAATTGAAGAATTTTGATATTAATATTGATATAGTTGACTTTGGTCAACATTTTTGGTAAACGGACCCAGACCCGTTATTTGACGGTCTCAGAAAATCCGTAGAAAAATATGGGACTCGGGCGTATGCCCGGAATCGAGGCAACTATGAATGAGGTTTTCAAGGCCTCAGAAGCTCGAAATGATTGAGAAAACAAGTGATGACCCTTTGGGTCGTCACATTAATTTTTGCCCAGTGATTTTGAGTTCTGAAAACAGAACAGACGGGATAAAATCCCATTTTCACCAAACTCTCTCTTCTCCAACATCATTTCTTGGCGATTCTTGGGCGATTTTCATCAAAACTTTTTGGGTAAGTGATTCTTGACTCGTTTTCTTCATTTTCCATCGATATTATTCGAATTCCTAGGCCTAAACATGTGTAAATGGGTAGAAAAATTAGAGAAATGAGTATAGTTAGGGTTTTCAAAGAAATTGTGATTTAGACTTCGTTTTGGGGTCGAACTTAAGAACAAATTATATATTTGAACTCGTGGAAGGATGGGTGAATTTAATTTGGTTCGAACCTCGTGTTTCGACCATGTGGGCCCGGGGTCGATTTTTACTATTCCGGGCAGAATGTTGCAAAAATTATATTTAGTCATTTGAACTAGTTGTTAAGTAGTATTGATGATATTGAATCAATTGTGTATAGATACGATTGAATTGGAGCCAAATTCGAAAGGCAAAGGCATTGCTAAGGATTGAATTGGCCGTAGACTTTCGAGGTAAGTGTTTGATCTATCCTAACTTGAGGGAATATGAGTTGAGTTTATGTGTTAATTGCTATGTGTGGAGTCCGACGTATAGGCATGGTGACGAGTATCTATACGTTGGGGTTCGAATATGACCGTTAGTCTTAAATGGATTAAACTTGTGATAATCTTATGTGATTATATGAAGGGAATTATTATTGGTTTAATACCGGTAATATATGCATATTGTTAATGTAAAGATGATTGGTTTAATACCGGTAATATATACATATTGTTGATTTAAAGATTATTGGTTTCGTACCGGTAACATATTAAGAAAAGAGATCGTGTGGCACGCCGACCACTAGTTTATTATGAAAAGGGATCGTGTGGCACGCCGACCACTTATATATTATGAAAAGGGATCGTGTGGCACACCGACCACTTATATATTATGAAAAGGGATCGTGTGGCACACCGACCACTTATATATTATGAAAAGGGATCGTGTGGTACGGCGACCACTTATATATTAAGAAATGGGATCGTGTGGCACGCCGACCACAAGTTATATGATTGTTGGCATTGGCCATAGTTGCCGGTAGCCTATTATTGAATTGGGAGCGAGTGGTACGCCTACCATAAGATACGAAATGAAAATATATTGAAACTGAAAGTGAATTTTATTCTATTGTTCATATTATTATTTATTTTCTGATATTATATTTTGCTGCTACCCAAAGCATGTTCCTTTCCTTATAAATATTCAATATTGTTTCCTGCTATTTTGTCGTATATGTATATATTTTTAACTGCACAGGTTTATGTGGGTGTCTGGTCCTAGCCTTGTCACTACTTCGCCGGGATAGGCCAGACAATTATCAGCACATGGGGTCGGTTGTGCTGATGCTACACTCTGTGCTCTTTTTGCGCAGATACAGGTTTCGGACAGCAGCAGCGACAATAGTGCGATTATTGATATTTCGATCACCGAGACTTCGAGATAGTCTTGCAGACGTCCGCAGGACCCGTTGTCTCCTCTATCTTTACTTTTCAGTCTTTTATCTCATGTATTCGAGATAAACAGTTTATATTTCTTTCAGACGGTTATGTGTATTATTCTTAGAAGTTCGTGAGTATTATGACACCAGTTCTTGGGTAGTGTATTATATTGGATTTTCTGTATCGTATTTAGTAAAATTTATTAAGTCTTCCGCTAAATTTATTATTCCGCTGTAATCATAGTATTATTTCTTAATATTTTAAAATGAGAGTTGTAGTAAAAATGGAAATACAATTAAAAGTTGGCTTGCCTAGCTTCCATTAGTAGGCGCCATCACGTCTCCCGATGGTGGAAAATCCGGGTCGTGACAAGTTGGTATCAGAGCACTAGGTTACACAGGTCTCACAACTCACAAACAACCTTAGTAGAGTCTGAGGGATCGGTACAGAGACGTCTGTATTTTTCCCCCAGAGGCTACAGAGTTAGGAAAAATTTCACCATTATTCTTTCCTGTCGTGCGACTTTGATTCTTCAAATGCTAATTGAATTTCTACTATGTTTTTCCGCAGATGGCAAGAACACGCGCTTCCTCATCTACTGACCAGCAGCCTGAGGCACCAGCAGCAGCTCTTGCTAGGGGCAGAGGCCGAGGTCGAGGCCGTCCTAGAGGCCGAGGTAGGGCTAGAGCTCAGCCCCGAGCAGCAGCACCAGTGGCAGAACCTCAGGTTCATATCGAGGAGGAGGTTCCAGCCCCAGTAGCTCCAGTGGGCCCAGCTCAGGTCCCAGGAGGGGTTATGTTCACCCCGGATCTTCAGGATGCTCTAGTCGGGATAGCAGACTTTATGGACTATGTCACTAGAGCAGGTTTGCTACCAGTAGCACCAGCCACTTCTCAGGCTGGAGGAGGCAATCAGACTCCTGCTACGTGCACTCCGGAGCCAGTAATTCCCCAGGTTCAGGTTCCAGTGATTCAGCCAGCTGAGGCAGTTCAGCCAGGTATAGTGACTCAGACTAGTGATGGTGCAGCTTTGTCCGCTGATGCTTTATGGAGATTGGACAGGTTTACCAAGCTATTCACTACCACATACAGTGGCACTCCTTCAGAGGATCCTCAGGACTTTCTATATAGCTGCCACGAGGTTCTCCGTACTATGGGCATTGTGGAGACTAATGGTGTTGATTTTGCCACATTCCGATTATCTGGATCCGCCAAGACTTGGTGGAGAGATTATTGCTTATCTAAACCAGCAGGGTCACCATCTTTGACTTGGGGCCAATTTGCAGAATTATTTTTGGAAAAGTTCCTTCCAGCAACTCAGAGGGAGACTCTTCGCAGACAGTTTGAGCGTCTTCATCAGGGCTCCATGTCTGTCACTCAGTATGAGACTAGGTTCATTGACCTAGCTCATTATGCCACTGTCATACTTCCCACAGATAAGGAAAAGGTGAGAAGATTTATTGATGGCTTGAATCAGCCAATTCGTCTGCAGATGTCTATGGGAGCAGGGACTGAGATCACTTTTCAGGAGGCGGCCAATGCAGCCCGCCGGATCGAGATGGCTCTGTCTCAGGGAGCAGGTCACGGGTCAGACAAAATAGTCATTTAATTATATTCCTATTATTTAGGACATTGGAATTAATTAAAAATTTACTATTAAATGTTTCCTTATTTGAATTACGTAAAAAATCCTAATATTTAAGAACTTGAAAATCAAGTAAGATTTCATTTCTATAAATTCTTGACTAATATTTATAATTTATTAATGGAATGTAATTATTTAATTTTGTCTATATTTGAAAGACTTGAATTATCTGTGCGATTTAACAAGCCAAAATAAGAACTTAAAAAATGAAAGAATAAAACTAAAAAAATATGTAAGATAAGAACTTATTTGACAAAATTAAGTAATGGGAGCAAACTGGATGAAAAATTACTTGAGTGATCCAAAATCCTAACATGATCTACATTTATTACTTTAGGAACTTATCTCTTGTTAATTTTTGTTTTTCTAACTCAATTACAAACTTTAAATACTATTTACATTATTTGAAAAGTTTATTTTCATCGATATTTAGATTAATATTAAGTCCTAAATATGATTAAATATTTATTATTTTTAAGAACTTTTAATTCTTTATTAATTTTTATTTTATATCATAAATATATCTTTTGAATATACTATTTTATATTATTTTAAAAAGTTTATCTTTCTTGATATAGATACACGCGCGACGCGCATACCCTATTACTAGTTATTATAAAAGCACGAATAATTTAAGCTAAATCTTGAACGACTAAAATATCCCTGAAATATTGATCGACTTTTATACCCTTAAATATTTGTATAATTTAAGGATCTAATGGTAAATTCGCTAATGATAGAATTCTTTTTCGATTTAAACTATACATATATCCGATCCTACAATATTGATCATACTTGAATTAGAAAAGTATTATTCCTAATTACAATTCCATTATAAAAATATGTACTAAAAAAGATTTTAGTACTACGTTATAGAAAATATCTATAACATTTTAAACAAAGTTGAAATTCTGATTATTCTTTAAATAAAAATTACATATTTGAAAGCTACATCAAAAATATTATAAGTCATAATAATTGATAATTCAAAATATTTAAAGACATAAAAGAATCAATTAAATAGGCTCAAAAGTGGCAAGAGCCTACACGTTTTAAAAGCCAATTAAATAAATAGGGAAAAATACACATGTAAGCACTCTTTAAAAAATATTTAAGAAAATAATACTATTCTTTATTTACCATAAATGGCAACAAAATTTACAGTAATGACAGATAAAGCTTACGAACATAATTAATGAGCACAATCAGAACACATTAATTAAGGGATATTTGTCTTTTCACTCTCTCTCTCCTATTTTAAATTAGGGATTCAATTATATTCTCTTATTCACTTAATCATTATGAAGCTAATACTACATATTTAATTATTCATTATATATATTTGGTATAACTTTTTAGAGGAATTATGTGTATAACTTCTTTCTTAAAATCAAAATTCTACTTAGTTCGTTGTTCAAATTTGGTTTCAATTTGTAATCAGATTTGGTTTCATGTATTTGAAAATTATTAATGTGGATATAATTAATTATATTAAAATTATGTTGCTGATATAATAAATTATACTGAAATTAAACACTTAAAATTTTTGGGGAGTTTATGTAGAATGAATCATATTGGCATTGTACAGTGGGTATAAAAATTATATTAAAAGTTATACTATGGATATCATAAATATTTTATAATAATTATATTGTGAATAAAATAAATTATACTGAGATTATATTGTGATATAATGAATGATACTTAAATATACTAAAATCATATTGTGGTACACTGGTACTCATTGGAAGTTATCTATGGTCTGATGGGGGTGAATCGAATCATACCAAAATTTATACTAATGGAAAAAAAAAATTATATTAAAATTAAAACTATATTATGGGTATCATAAATTTTATAGATTTTTTATTGCGAATATAATAAATTATATTTAAATATACTGAAATTATATTTGTGGTACTTATTGGAAATTATCTATGGTCCTATGGAGAGTGAATCACATTACTGTGGGTTTGAAATTATATTAAAAGTATTTTGAAATTATGTTGTGAAAATGATTGGATAATTTATTTTGCTTGAAATTCATTATTATTGTCCTATAATTTTGGAATGAATTGCTTAAGCCGGAAATGTTACGACCCAAAATCCCAATCCGGTCGTAATGGCACCTCTCGTGGGGACGAGGCTAGCCGACAACAAAATAATACATCCTTTTACAATTTCTAAGCAGGAATAAGACTAATTCACGGAAAATATAATCGCAAGTGCGAAGTAAACATGGTAGAACAATGAAAACCATCCCGACTCAGCCCGAAATCGGGGTGTTACTAGTCATGAGCTACTACAGAGTTTACTAATATTTTACAAGTCTGGAATTATCATAAATAACAAAAGATAAGGGAGAAACGGGGCTGTGGACGTCAACAACTACCTCGTTACTCCTAGTCACCGCCTGGTCTGGAAAGAATCAGCGCCGAGGAGCGAACTCAGCTCTGCCTGTATCTGCACACATGGTGCAGGGAGTAATGTGAGTACTCCGACCCAGTGGTAATAAAAATAAATAACGACTGAAAGCATGAAATCTCATAAATGTACAACATAACGCTATCTCAAGCAGTAAAATCAATTATACAGTAGAAACCATAAGGTATCAGATAATTCTCTTATTTAAAATAATGGAAAAAACAATTTCAATAATTTAAGGGATAATCAAAAGTTTGCCCCTCGGGCTCGATATCAAACTCTCAGTATAGTATCAGCCCCACGGGCTCACTCCCAACTCACCAGCACATAACATCAGCCTCTCGGGCTCACTCCCAACTCACCAAATACAAACAACGGCCTCTCGGGCCCACTCCCAACTCACCTGGGTACCCTGCGCTCACTGGGGTGTGTACAGACTCCGAAGGGGCTCCTACAGTCCAAGCGCAATATCAATAGGCCTGAAAGCCTTCACACATCACACTCGAGGCCTGAAAGCCTCCTCACGTAACACTCGAGGCCTGAAAGCCTCCTCACATCACTCAACATATCCTCACAGATGGCCCTCGGCCTCAATCAGTCCAGAAAATAATCATAAGCCTCTTGGGCATCAATAAAACAATAGTGCTCAACTCAATAATATTTTTAAATATCAATAAATCTCGAGTTGAGTATAAACTTAGCTGAGTTCACAAAATAATATAATTCAATCGGACTGAGTTCACCTAACATTTCAATTCGTGATAAAAATAGTGATGTAAATTCACAAAAGATTTCATGTAATTGGCACGAAGCCCAAATATGACAATAAGTCCAAATCATGGCAAAAAACAGTAAATCTTTATCAAATACGCGGTAAAACATCAACTGGGATGGACCAAGTCACAATCCCCAATAGTAATTGGCCCCGCGCTAGTCATACAATGCGTCTTTCATCTCAACATAGCAGTATGTTGTGCAATTCGGGGGTTTCAAACCCTCAGGGCATCATTTAAAATCATTACTCACCTCAAACCGGTCACGAGACTAGTCCGTTAAGCCTTTCCCTCTTGAATCAACTTCCTCACGTGCCGAATCTGATCAAAACCATAAGGGATACATTATAATATGCTAATGGGACATAACCCAATCGAAAGAACTCGAAAAATATTCAAAAATACGAAATTGCCAAAACCCGAGCCCGGGGCCCACATCCCGAAAAATTTCGAAATTTACATTTCCGGAATGTTCGTCTCGCCACGAGTCCGTACATACCAAGAACTCCCAAATCGGACGACAAATAGCCCCTCAAACCCCAAATTTAGAATTTTTGCTTCAAGCCCTAATTTCTTATAATTTAGCCATAATCTCATGAATTTCAAGGATGATTATTCAATAAAATTATGTATTTAACTCATAAAACTTACCTCCAGTCGATTCCCAGTCGAAACCTTCTTAATCCCTCGCCAAAATCTCCCAAGATGCTCAATAATGGTGAAAGAAATGGGTTAGTTCGCGGATGAAATGTCCTTAAACATTCTGTCCAGTCCTGTAATTCCTTCATCGCATCACCCACGTGAACGCAAAGACCAAAATTGTAGAATTCAAAGTACTCTACGCGAACGCGACTCAAGCCACGCAAATGCGTTGAACAGCGAACCTCCCTCTACGCGAACGCGACCCATCCATCGCGATCGCGATGACTTAAATGGACTGGGCTCCCAGGACCTCTTACGCGAACGCGGCACCTCCATTGCGAACGCGAGTTTCCACTTCCCAGGCCTACGCGAACGCGATGCTCTTCACGCGAATGCGATGCTCTTCACGCGAATGCGATCAATTAAGTCCCATAACTTTGCGAACGCGACTTCCCCTTCGCGAACGCAAAGGCTAATTTTCCAAGCCTCCAAATTACTCTACGCGTTCGTGTTGCACCTCACGTGAACGCGATGAACAAAGTTTCTGCAACGCTTCAGCAGAAAATCTGCCATCTCCCAACAACAAAAATGGTCCGTTTGATCACCCGAAATCACCCCGAGACTCCCGGAACCTCAACCAAAAACACCAACCTACTCCAAAACATCATACGAACTTGTTCCAATCATCAAAACACGTCCATCAACAAAAAAATCATCAAATCACGACGGATTCAAGCCTAAGTTAAACTAAAACTTTCAAAATTCTCATTCGATAAAAAACCCGACCAAACGACGTCCGAATGACCTGAAAATTTGCAGACATATCCAAAATCACCTAATGAAGCTACTGCAACTCTCGGAATTCCATTCCGACCCTTGGATCAAAATCTCACCTATCAACCGGAATTCGCCAAAATTCAAACTTCGCCAATTCAAGCCTAATTCTACACCGGACCTCCAAATTCAATTCCGATCGCACTCCTAAGTCACAAATCATCTCTCGAAGCTAACCGAACTACCGGAAATCAATTTCGAGCCCTCTAACTCACAAGTCAATATCTGGTTGACTTTTTCAAACGAATCCTTTATTAAAGAGACTAATTATCCCATTTCTTACCAAACTCAATCCGAATTGACTCAAATTCACCAAGTACACATATTGAAATATGAATAAGCATATAATGGGGAAAACGGGATGGAATTTCATGAGATGACGGGTCGGGTCGTCACATCCTCCCCGACTAAAACAAACGCTCGTCCTCGAGCGAGCCAAGAAACATACCTGGAGTCTCAAACAAGTGAGGATATCTGCTCCGCATCTCTCTCTCAGTCTCCCAAGTAGCCTCCTCCATGGGTCGACCTCTCCATTGTACCTTCACTGACGCTATATCCTTAGACCTCAATCTCCGAACCTGTCGACCCAAAATAGCTACAGGCTCCACATTATAAGTCAAGTCATCATCCAACTGAACTGTACTGAAGTCCAATACATGAGATGGGTCCCCAACATACTTCCGGAGCATAGACACGTGAAATACCAGATGAATTCCCGATAGGCTGGGTGGCAAAGCAAACATATAGGCCACCTCTCCAATCCTCATAAGTATCTCAAAAGGGACAATGAACCTCGGACTCAGCTTTCCTTTCTTTCCAAATCTCATGACGCCCTTCATAGGCAAAACCTTCAGCAAAACCTTCTCGCCCACCGAATAAGATACATCTCGGACCTTCCGGTCCGCATAACTCTTATGACGTGACTGAGCTGTGCAAAATCTCTCCTGAATCACCTTCACCTTATCTAAGGCATCCTGGACCAACTCTGTCCCCAATAACCTAGCCTCGTCGAGCTCAAACTAACCAACCGAAGATCTACACCGTCTCCCATATAAAGCCTCATATGGCGCCATCTGAATGCTGGATTGGTAGCTGTTGTTGTAAGAAAACTCTGCAAGAGACAAGTAATCAACCCAAGAACCTCCAAAGTCAATAACACAGGCACGCAACATGTCCTCCAATATCTGAATGGTACGCTCGGACTGTCCGTCCGTCTGAGGATGAAATGCTGTGCTCAACTCTACCTGTGAACCCAACTATCGCTGAAAAGTCCTTTAGAACTGAGAAGTAAACTGAGTACCTCTATTCGATATAATAGAAACTGGGACCCCGTGCAACCGTATAATCTCTCGGATAAAATCTCTGCTATCCGCTCCGAAGAATAGGTAGTACATACAGGAATGAAGTGTGCGGACTTGGTCAGCCGATCCACAATCACCCAAACTGAATCAAACTTCCTCGTTGTCCGAGGGAGACTACTCACGAAATCCATAGTAATCCTCTCCCATTTCCACTCGGGAATATCCATGCGCTAAAGCACACCACTGGGCCTCTGATGCTTATACTTGACCTGCTGACAGTTGAGGCACCGAGCTACATGACTCACAATATCCTTCTTCATTCTTCTCCACCAGTAATGCTGTCTCAAATCCTGGTACATCTTCGCGGCACCCGGATGAATAGAATACCGCGAGCTATGGGCCTCTTCCAATATCAACTTCCGAAGCCCGTCCACATTGGGCACGCAAATCCGGCCCTGCATTCTCAACACACCATCACAATCAATAGTCATATCCCTGGCATCATCATGCTGAACTCTGTCCTTAAGGACAATCAAATGCGGATCATCATACTGGTGCTCACGAATGCGGTCATATAAGGAGGACAGAGAAATAACACAATCCAACACCCGGCTCGGCTCGGAAATATCTAATCTCACCATCCGATTGGCCAACTCCTTAACATCAACTACAAAGGTTCTCTCCCCAACTGGAATATACGCCAAGCTGCCCATACTAACTGCCTTTCGGCTCAAAGCGTTGGCCACTGCATTGGCCTTTCCCGAATGATACCGAATAGTAATATCATATTCTTTAAGCAACTCAAGCCATCTCTGCTGCCTTAAATTAAGATCTTTTTGCTTAAACAAGTGTTGAAGACTGTGATGATCAGTGAATACCTCACAAGATATGCCATACAGATAGTGCCTCCAAATCTTCAAGGTATGAACTATAGCAGCCAATTCTAAATCATGAACATGATAGTTCTTCTCATGGGGATTCAACTGACGAGAAGCATAAGCAATAACTCTACCCTCCTGCATTAGCACACAACCAATCCCAACTCTGGAAGCAATACAATATACCGTGTATGAACCTGTAGCTGATGGTAACACCAACACTGGAGCTGTGGTCAAAAGCGTCTTGAGATTCTGAAAGCTCTCCTCACACTCGTCGGACCATACAAATGGAGCACCCTTCTAAGTCAACTTGGTCAAAGGCGATGAAATAGAGGAAAACCCCTGAACAAACCGGCGATAATAGCCTGCTAGCCCAAGAAAACTTCGAATCTCTGTGACGGAAGACGGTCTAGACCAACTCTGCACTGCTTCTATCTTCCTTGGATCAACCTGAATACCCTCGCTGGACACTATATGTCCCAAAAATGCCACAGAACTGAGCCAAAACTCACACTTGGAGAATTTTGCATAAAGCTTCTCCTCCCTCAATCTCTGCAACACTACACGCAAATGCTGGGCATGCTCCTCCTGGCTACGCGAGTACACCAAGATATCATCAATTAATACAATAACAAAAGCATCCAGATAAGGCTGAAATACATTGTTCATCAAATGCATGAACGCTGTTGGGGCATTGGTTAGCCCGAAAGACATAACCAAAAATTCATAGTGACCATATCTAGTCCTGAAAGCAGTTTTGTGAATATCCGACTCCCTGATTTTTAACTGGTGATAGCCCGAACGGAGATCAATCTTAGAAAATACCTTGCTCACTGAAGCTGATCAAATAAGTCATCAGTGCGAGGCAAAGGATACTTGTTCTTCACTGTTACCTTATTTAACTGCCTGTAATCAATGCACATTCTCATTGTGCCATCTTTCTTCTTCACAAATAAAATAGGTGCACCCCACGGAAACCAACTAGGCCGAATAAACCCCTTATCAAGGAGCTCCTGTAGCTGCTCCTTCAATTCTTTCAGCTCTGCTGGTGCCATACGATATGGCAGAATAGAAATGGGCTGGGTGCCCGGGACTAAGTCAATGCCAAAATCAATATCCCTGTCCGGCAGCATGCCCAGGAGGATACATCAGGAAAGTCCCTCACAACTGGGATAAAATCAATACTAGGAGCCTCAGCTCCAACATCTCGCACAAAAGCCAGATATGATAGACAACCCTTCCCAACCATACGCTGGGCTTTCAAGAAGGAAATTACTCTGCTAGAGACATAATCAGTCATACCACGCCACTCGATCCTCGGAACACCCGGAATAGCCAAAGTAACTGTCTTAGCATGACAGTCTAGAATAGCATGATATGGAGATAGCCAATCCATTCCCAGAATAATATCAAAATCTACCATGCTCAACAGCAATAGATCAACTCGGGTCTCCAGACCCCCATTAATCACAGCACATGACCGATACATACGGTCCATAACCATAGTATCGCCCACCGGGGTAGACACATGAACAAGTACAGTAAGAGACTCCCGGGGCATACTCAAATGATGGGCAAAATATGAAGGCACATAAGAATAGGTGGATCCGGGATCAAATAAGATAGAGGCATCTGTGTGGCAGACTAAGATAATACCTGTGATAACAGCATCTGACGTGAGAGCATCTGCCTGGTCTGGAATAACATAAAACCAAGCCAGACTACCGCTCGCTCGACCTCCTCCTCTGGGGCGACCTCTAGTTGCCTGACCCTCACCCCTAGTTGACTGGGTGGGTGCTGAAGTAACTGGTGTGAAAGATGAGGACTGGCCCCTCTGCTGTGATGAACTGGCAGTACGACGAGGACACTGCTTCCACACATGTACTAACTCTCCGCACTCATAGCAGCCCCTAAATGCTGGGGGATGGGACTGAAAAGAACCCCTCGCACCGGAGTGACTAGCTGGTGCACTCGGCACAGAAGAAACCTGAACTGATGGGGCACGTGAAGAACTATGGGCTGGATGGGCACTGAGTGATGACTGGCTCTGATGAAACCCCTGATGACCACTGCCTAAAGATGGCCCGCGGTACTCTGGACGAGCTGACTGATGAGGCCTGTAAGAACGACCTCTACCCTACTGAAACTGGCCCCTGGACGGAGCACCACTGTGACTAGCTGATCCACGAGGCCTCTTAGCCTCCCACTCAACTCTCTCCAGACGGCGATCCGTCTCAATATCATGAGCAACATCCACTGCATCCTCAAAGGTATGACTCAGAATCCTCTCTCGAGCCATCAGAATACGAATGGGATAATTAAGTCCAATCCACGAACCTCATAATCCTTTCCCGATCAGTCGGGACCATCCATGGAGCATAACGAGACAACTCCGAGAACCTCACCTCATACTGAGATATGGTCATATCTCCCTGACGAAGATACTCAAACTGCCTGCGCATCTCCTCTATCTAAGACCGCGGTACCCACTTCTCCAGAAAGAGAGTGGAGAACTCCTGCCATGACAAGGATGCTACACCTACCGGCCTACGCCGCTCATATGCCTCCCACCAAGTGAAGGCTGCATCTGAGAATTGAAAAGTAGTAAAGGACACACCGCTAGTCTCCAAGATCCCTACTATCCGCAGCATACATCGGCACTTGTCGAGAAAACCTTGGGCATCCTCGCCCTGAGCACCAGTGAAAGTAGGAGGTGCAAGTCTGCTGAATCTCTCAAGACGACGCTGCTCATCGTCTGGCATAACTGGAACCATATTATCCTGAACCGGTGCAACCGGCTGAACTGGGGCAACCTATTGTACTGGTGGTGCTTCTGGTGTCTGTAATCCCTGCACTGCCGGCTCAGGTGTGCGAACATCGGGGGTCTGATTGCCTCCCCCGTCCTATGAAGTAGCTGCTGCAGTGGTGGGTATAACTGCTTGAGCTAGGCCAGTGCAAGCCGATAGAATTTGAGCCAGGGCCTCCTGAAGACCCAGAATAAAAATAGGCACAGCTGGTGCCTGAACAGGTGTTTTTGGAGTCTCTGCAGATGGAGTCTGATCCTGAGCCGGGGCAACTGGTGGATTAACAGGGGCTGCCTCTGCAGCTCTACCTCGACCACGACCTCGACCTCGACCACGACCGCGTCCACGACCTGTCTATTAGCGCGTGTTCTTGAACAAGTGTTTTTGGAGTCTCTGCAAATGGAGTCTGATCCTGAGCCGGGGCAACTGGTGGATTAACAGGGGCTGCCTCTGCGGCTCTACCTCGACCACGACCTCGACCACGACCGCGTCCACGACCGCGTCCACGACCGCGTCCACGACCTGTCTGTTAGCGCGTGTTCTTGCCATCTGCGAGCGAATAAAATAACAGAATTTTAGTTTTCGGACCAACAAGTCGCACGACAAGAATTCCAAGAATATGAAATTTTTCCTAAAGGTTCTGCAGCCTCTCGAGGATAAATACAGACGTCTCCGTACCGATCCGCGAGACTCTACTAAACCAGCTCATGACTCATGAGACCTAGTAACCTAGGCTCTAATACCAACTTGTCATGACCCAAAATCCCAATTCGGTCGTGATGGCGCCTCTCGTGGGGACGAGGCTAGCCGACAACAAAACAATACATCTTTTTACAATTTCTTAGCAGGAATAAGTCTAATTCAAAGAAAATATAATTGCAAGTGCGAAGTAAACATGGTAGAACAATGAAAACAATCCCGACTCAGCCCGAAATCGGGGTGTCACAAGTCATGAGCTACTATAGAGTTTACTAATATTTTACAAGTCTGGAATTATCATAAATAATAAAAGATAAGGAAGAAACGAGGCTGTGAACGTCAATAACTACCTCATTACTCCTAGTCACCGCCTGGTCTGGAAAGAATCAGCGCTCAGGAGCGAACTTAGCTCTGCCTGTATCTGCACACATGGTGCAGGGAGTAATGTGAGTACTCCGACCTAGTGGTAATGAAAATAAATAACGACTGAAAGCATGAAATCTCATAAAGGCACAATATAACGCTATCTCAAGCACTAAAATCAATTATACAGTAGAAACCATAAGGTATAAGATAATTCGCTTTTTTAAAATAATGGAAACAACAATTTCAACAATTTAAGGGATAATCAAAAGTTTGCCCCTCGGGCTCGATATCAAACTCTCAGTATAGTATCAGCCCCACGGGCTCACTCCCAACTCACCAGCACACAACATCAGCCCCTCGGGCTCACTCCCAACTCACCAAACACAAACAACGGACTCTCGGGCCCACACCCAACTGACCTGGGTACCCTGCGCTCACAGGGGGTGTGTACAGACTCCGGAGGGCTCCTACAGCCCAAGCGCAATATCAATAGGCCTGAAAGCCTTCACACATCACACTTGAGGCTTGAAAGCCTCCTCACATAACACTCGAGGCCTGAAAGCCTCTCACATCACTCAACATATCCTCACAGATGGCCCTCGGCCTCAATCAGTCCAGAAAATAATCATAAGCCTCTTGGGCATCAATAAAACAATAGTGCTCAGCTCAACAACATTTTTAAATATCATTAAATCTCGAGTTGAGTATAAACGTAGCTTAGTTCACAAAATAATATAATTCAATCGGACTGAGTTCAACTAACATTTCAATTCGTGAGGAAAATAGTGATGTAAATTCACAAAAGATTTCATGTAATTGGCACGAAGCCCAAATATGGCAATAAGCCCAAATCATGGCGATAAAACATCAACTGGGATGCACCAAGTCACAATCCCCAATAGTAATTGCCTCCGCGCTAGTCATACAATGCATGTTTCATCTCAACATAGCAGTATGTTGTGCAATTCGGGAGTTTCAAACCCTCAAGGCATCATTTAAAATCATTACTCACCTCAAACCGGCATGAGACTAGTCCATTAAGACTTTCCCTCTTGAATCAACTTCTTCACGCGCCGAATCTGATCAAAACCATAAGGGATACATTATAATATACTAATGGGACATAACCCAATCGAAAGAACTCGAAAAATACTCAAAAACACGAAATTGGCAAAACCCAAGCCCGGGGCCCACATCCCGAAAAATTTTGAAGTTCACATTTCCGGAATCCTCGTCTCACTACGAGTCCGTGCATACCAAGAACTCCCAAATCGGACCATAAATGGCCCCTCAAACCCCAAATTTAGAATTTTTGCTTCATGCCCTAATTTCTTATAATTTAGCCATAATCTCATGAATTTCAAGGATTATTCTTCAATAAAATCATGTATTTAACTCATAAAACTTACCTCTAATCGATTCCCATTCGAAACCTTCTTAATCCCTCTCCAAAAGCACCCAAGATGCTCAAAAATGGTGAAAGAAATGGGTTAGTTCGCGGATGAAATGTCCTTAAACATTCTGTCCAGTCTTGTAATTCCTTCATCGCGTTCGCGACATCACCCACGCGAACGCGAAGACCAAAATTTTAGAAATTCAAAGTACTCTACGCGAACGCAACTCAAGCCACGTGAACGCGTTAAACAGCGAACCTCCCTCTACGCGAACGCAACCCATCCATCGCGATGACTTAAATGGACTGGGCTCCCAGGCCCTCTTACGCGAATGTGGCACCTCCATCACGAACGCGATGGTCCACTTCCCGGGCCTACGCGAACGCGATTCTCTTCACGCGAATGCGATCAATTGAGTCCCATAACTTCGTGAACGCGACTTTCCCTTCACGAATGCGAAGGCTAATTTTCCGGGCCTCCAAATTACTCTACGTGTTCGCATTCCACCTCAGGCGAACGCGATGAACAAAGTTTCCGCAACACTTCAGCAGAAAATCTGCCATCTCCCAACACCAAAAATGGTCCGTTTGATCATCCGAAATCACCCCGAGACCCCCGGGACCTCAACCAAAAATACCAACCTACTCCAAAAAATCATACGAACTTGTTCCAATCATCAAAACACGTCCATCAACACAAAAATCATCAAATCACGACGGATTCAAGCCTAAGTTAAACTAAAACTTTCAAAATTCTCATTCGATCAAAAACCCGACCAAACGACATCCGAATGACCTAAAACTTTGCAGACATATCCAAGATCACCTAACGAAGCTAATGCAACTCTCGGAATTCCATTCCGACTGTCGGATCAAAATCTCACCTATCAACCGGAATTCGCCAAAATTCAAACTTCGCCAATTCAAGCCTAATTCTACACCGAACCTCCAAATTCAATTCCGATCGCACTCCTAAGTCACAAATCATCTCCCAAAGCTAACCGAACCACCGTAAATCAATTCTGAGCCCTCTAACTCACAAGTCAACATCCAGTTGACTTTTTAAACTAATCCTTTATTAAAGAGATGTAACGACCCAACCCGTCGTCTCAGGTATTACCGCCCTGTTTCCCCCTTATTGTGTTGCTTTATGTTTCATCATCAGTATTGGGTGCATTAGAATTTAATTGGAGTAATTTTGATAAGAAATGAGACACTTAGTCTCTTTTAAGAAGACTTAAATTGGAAAAGTCATCCGGATGTTGACTTATGAGTTAGAAGGCTCAGAATTGAATTCTGATGATTTGGTTAGCTCCGGGTGATGATTTAAGGCTTAGGAGCGCAATCGGAAGTAATTTTGGAGGTCCGGTGAAGAAGTTAGCCTATTTTGGCGAAGTTAGTATTTTGGCGATTTCCGGATGA
This sequence comes from Nicotiana glauca, assembly GCA_026770625.1. Taxonomy (NCBI): domain Eukaryota; kingdom Viridiplantae; phylum Streptophyta; class Magnoliopsida; order Solanales; family Solanaceae; genus Nicotiana; species Nicotiana glauca. The sequence continues at coordinate 136,923 of MU675972.1, forward strand.
TAGGTGATATTTTGATCTGGGAGTCGGAATGGAATTCCGAGAGTTGCAGTAGCTTCGTTAGGTGATTTTGGACTTGTCTGCAAAGTTTTAGGTCATTCGGACGTCGTTTGGTGGGGTTTCGGATCGAATGTAAGTTTTAGAAGAATTTGATAAATTTAGGCTTGAATCCGTGGTAATTTAATGATTTTAGTGTTGTTGAATGTGTTTTGACGATTGGAGCAAGTTTGAATGATGTTATAAGAGGTGTTGGTACTTTTGGTTGAGGTCCCGGGGGCCTCGGGGTGAATTCGAATGGCTAACGGGAAATTTGAAGTTGGAAAAATGCAGTAGAAAAATTGCAGGGCAATTTTATTCAATGCGATCGCAAGCCAGGGACTGCGATCACATAGAAGGGAAAATGGAGTGCCAGATTTTGTTCTTCGCGATCGCATTAGGTGGTTCTCGATCGCTTTGGTCTGGAAGTTGCTCATCGCGATCGCATGACGTGGTTCGCGATCGCATAAGAGGACCTGGTGAAGCTTCGTGATCGCAGAGGTCGGGTCGCGATCGCATAGAGCATTTTGAAGCTTGGAAATGTTATGCTTCGCGATCGCGTAGCTTGGACCGTGATCGCATAGGGTTAAACTGTGGAGCTGGAATTTTGTGCTACGCGATCGCGTGGCTTGGGAAGCGATCGCATAGAGTATGCTACAGTGATCCGGACAGAATGTTAAAAACATTTCATCCGCGACCCCAAGCTCATTTCCTCCATTTTTGAGCGATCTTGGGAGCTTTAGTCGAGAGTTTTGAAGGGTTTTCGACGGGAATCGACTGGAGTTAAGTTTTATGAGTTAAATACATGATTTTATTGAAGAATCATCCTTGAAATTCATGAAAATATAGCCAAATTGTAAGAAATTAGGGCTTGGAGCAAAAACTCTAAATTTGGGATTTGAGGGGCCATTTGTGGTCCGATTTGGGAGTTCTTGGTATGTACGGAATCTTGGCAAAACAAAGATTCCGGAAACGTAAATTTCGTAATTTTTTGGGATGTGGGCCCGGGGCTCGGGTTTTGCTAGTTTCGAGATTTTTATCATAATTCGATTATTTTCGATTGGGTGTTGTCCCATTAGCATGTTATAATGTATTCCTTATGATTTTGGATAGATTGGACGCGCGTGGAGGCCAGTTTGAGGAGCAAGGACGTCGCGGGCTAGAGTTTTCTCCGGTTCGAGGTGGGTAATATTTGTAAATAATGTCCTGAGGGTTTGAAACCTCGGACTTGCACATCATGGTGCTATAGTGAGATGACTTGCACGCCGGATAATGGGCGTGGGGTAGAGCACCATTGGGGATTATGACTTTGTCCGTCCCGCTTGATAAAAATACTACCTAATTGCTTGGAGTTGAGTTGACATCCTAATAAATGTATTAATTGTCATAATTGGGCTTCGTGCCAACTGTTTGAATCCTTCAGGGATTATTTTACTGATTTCTTACCATGTGTATGGAAAAATTGAACTCAGTCCTAGTATTTAATACTGTTTTGCAAACTCAGCCATCTTTCTAAGATTTGAAAACTTAATTGATATTCTACTGACATTTTAGCTGAGAACTGCGATGTAACTGTTGCCCAGGGGGCTTATGTGCATTCATGACTATGCATGGATCGGGCTGCACGCCGCAGCGGGAGTGGTATTGATATGCGCTTGGGCTGTAGGAACCCCTCCGGAGTCTGAACCCCCCACAGTGAGCGCCCGACGCCCAAATGTATCGGACTGCACGCCGCAGTGGTCATGTGCATTGCATTGCATTCATGCATTGGTTGCTGTTTGTACTACGTGGCATGATATTTAGCACTCATATATTATTGGCATACATGTATTACTTGCCTTGTTGACCAGATACCCTGGTGTTATTTGTTAATAGAGTGCTGTGCCCGAATGGCTGATTTGTGTGCGAATGAGCACTACTTGACGTTGATGTCATATGCTTAACTGTTAAAAAGGAAGGAAAGAGATGTTTTCAAAAGAGGTTTCAAACTGAGTTAGATATTTTATAAAGGATTTTCATGGAACTACTGGTTCTAAAAAGAGTTGTAATGTACCTTATAGCATGAGGTAGTGCTCTTACGTGATTTCCTGTCTCTCAGCATTATTTACTTTTATTACCGCTGAGTTGGAAGTACTCACTTTACTCCCTGCACCATGTGTGCAGATTCAGGTATTTTGGGAGCATAACTGAGCTAGTTGTTGTTTCAAAGTTTTATTGGAGTTGTCGAGGTAGCTAGCTGCCTGACGTCTGCAGGACCCGACTGCTTCCCTATCTCTTTATTATTTTCCGCAGTTTTGATCATTTGTAGTATTGGAGTTTTATTACTCTGTATTGTTAGAGGCTCTAGACTCATGACCCCCAGGTCTTTGGGAGATTATTCAGTTAAGATTTAGCTTTATTGTTGATAATGATAATTAAATAATTGGTTTGAGCTTCATGCTCGGGTTGAGAGCGTAAATGGTCGGGCTTGCCTAACAGTTGTGTTGGGCGCCATCACGACCGGGTTTGGGGTCGTGACAAAGAGACTAATTATCCCATTTCTTACCAAACTCAATCCGAATTGACTCAAATTCACCAAGTACACATATTGAAACATGAATAAGCATATAACGGGGAAAACGGGATAAAATTTCATAAGACGACGGGTCGGGTCGTCACAGGAAAACAACGAGATTTTCACATAAAATTAGGTGATTTTGTTTTAGGTGAATGTGGTATATAGAAAGTAAGTCTTCTTTGGCATTTAATATCAACTGCCATGAAATATTAATATTTTAGATTTCTATTAAACGTGATTATCGGCTATGTTTTAAAAGGCAGAATTGGGACTCGCCCGGGTCGCCCCGGGGCAGAGCACTCATAAAACGCCCCCGGACTTATGTGTGGGGTTTAGTTCCATGAGACTTACGCCTCGGCCATTGGGGCTTACACACCGAACACGCCCAACGCCCAGCATACTGGGCTCGCCTAATAGACTTTTTGCAATTGTATGTAACTAACCTTGTAAATCCTCAAATTTACTTAATAAATCGTTGACTATTCAAACTTAATTTTTTCTTAATCATAAATCATTAAGTTGAGAATATTTTATGTCATAATTAAAATAAAAATTATTGCACGTTATCCACTAAGACTGCTATAATAGTTAATTTTATATAAATCTTTCATTTAAAAAGTATTTATTTATTAACTTTTTGTTTGTCTTTACTATATAGTAGTCCGTAATTTTTTCATAATTATTTTTTAAATATTATTTTTTTCACATTCACGAGATACCATACTTATTAATCGAATAGCTCAGTAGCTAGTAACTATTTACAAATAATAAGTTATCATGGTATTGTATGGTGAATTATGTGTTACTTTATTAACTTGTTCAAACTTAAAAATAAATGATGCTATCATATTTAAATTGTGAATTATGCTTTTATATAAATTCTCTTTCCAATAGAAAACATATTAAATAAAAGGAGTGTTTTAAGAAAGATATCAAAATATAATATCGAAATTCTTTTAAGATTTATTACTCTTTAAGAGATACATATAAGATTATGTATCAAATACATTACTTTTTATGTTTGAGTTGTAACTTGTAACGATGTTGCAGGTAATTTGCGATATATGTCATACTTTTATGTTATTCATAGTTGAATTATAAATTATAAATATTTTAAATAGATTATTTATTATAATTTTATGATTTTGATATAATTTTTATAATTTATTTTTATTTTATACTATCTTAAAATTCTTGAAATTAGTAAAATTTAAAGATCCATGGGACTTAAGCCCTGTGTCTCAGGGCTTACGCCTCGCCTCGTCAGAGGTAAAACGCCTCGCCTGACGCCCCCGCCTATTAAAACATTAATTATCGGTCCAAATTGATAGCTTTCTGCTAGGGGATGTATTTATGTAGTTTCCATATATATAAAATACCTATTGTTGCTAGGATTATGAAAAAATTCTTAAATTTTGGCTGTTTATGTTTTTCCCTCAATTAACTAGCCCCAAAAGTGGCAAGAGCCAACCAAGTAGGTCCGACACTCTATAGTACAATTCTGAAAACAATTTGAACAACAAATTATAACCGTGTTTGTCGCCTTCAACTCCCATTTCTAAATATTACTGTAGTAAAACATACATGTTATAAATAGAATTCTATTTATGGTGAATGTCCATATTTAGAGAGATTCTGAGATTTATTACTTGGTGGCTAAGTCACCATCTCCCTATAAATAGAGGGTTCTATTCTATTGTAATTCATCCCATATCAATAAGAATTCCGTGACGACCCAAAGGGTCATCACTTGTGTTCTCAGTCATTTCGAGCTTCTGAGGCCTTGAAAGCCTCATTTATAGTTTCTTCGATTTACGTGCGCAGTCCGGGCGCGAAGCCGAAAAATTTTATGTTGAAATATATGAATTATGTGAAATATTTGAAGGATTTTGATAATTAATATTGATATAGTTGACTTTGGTCAATATTTTTGGTAAACGGACCCGGACCCGTGATTTGACGGTCTCAGAAAATCGGTAGAAAAATATGGAACTCGGGCGTATGCCCGGAATCGAAATCCGAGGTCCAGAACCCTGGTAAAAGAATTTTTCTGTTAAATTATTTTCTGAAATTGTCAAGGAAAAATAGAAATGAAAGCGAGTTAGAAAATATAGGTATCAGGCTCGTATTTTGGTTCCGATGCCCGGTACAGGTCTTAAATATGCGTTAAGCGCTTTCTGTGAAATTTGGTCGAAATTGGACGTCGTTTGACGTGTTTCGGACCTAAATACCCAACTTTGGAAGTTATCAACTTTGAAATGAAAATCATGAGTTTTGAGACTCGATTCTATGTAAATGATGTTATTTTGGTGATTTGATCGCTCGAGCAAGTTCGTATGATGTTTTTGAGTCAATGTGCATATTTGGTTTGGAGCCCCGAGGGCTCGGGTGAGTTTTTAGTAGGTCACGGGAGGCCTTAGACTTAAAATATCAGTTGTGGCAGAGTACCAGGTCCTACGCGGCCGTGATGCATTTTTGTGCAGTCCGCGTTGACTGGTTCAGAGGGTCGTTGGTTTAAGCTCAACCAGCGCGTCCGTGCACCAAATCAGTGCGGTCCGCGCTGGAGCCATGCGGCCGCGTTCATTTTTGTGCGGTCCGCGTGGCCAGGCCCAGGGAAAACCAGTGGCCTAAGTTGACCAGCGCGGCCGCGTTCATTTCTGTGCGGTCCGTGCTGAGGCCACGCGGCCGCGTGTATTGTTGTGCGGTCCACGTGGCCAGGCTCAACCATCTTTCCCCGGCGCGGTCGGGGGACATTTTTGTGCGGTCCGCGCCTGCCCTCCAGTGCAGTATATGATTCCGAGATTTTCAGTCATTTTACACTTTTTCAAAACCTAAAACATAAGGGGCGATTTTCCAAACGATTCTTCTTCTTCAAAACGATTGGTAAGTGTTTTCTAACTTAATTTCTTTACTTTTTATGATCTTTAAACATAATTTCAACTTCAACACAAAGATTTTAACGGATGAATTTGGGAATCTAGGGTAGACTTAGGGATTCTATATTTGGGGGTTTTGGACCCCAATTCGAGGTCCGATTCCAAATAACTTGTATATCTGAGTTTATGGGGGAATGGGTAATCAGGTTTTGGTTCGAACCTCGCGTTTTGACCATGTGGGCCCTGGGTCGATTTTTACTATTTCGGGCAGAATTTTGTAGAAAATATTTTTAGCCGTTTGAACTAGTTTGTTAAGTAGTATTGATGGTACTAAATCAATTGTGTATAGATACGATTGAATTGGAGCCAAATTCGAAAGTAAAAGGCATTGCTAAGGATTGAGTTGGCCGTAAACTTTCGAGGTAAGTGTTTGATCTATCCTAGCTTGAGGGAATAGGAGTTGAGTTTTATGTGCTAATTGTTATGTGTGGAGTCCGACGTATAGGCATGGTGACGAGTATCTATACGTTGGGGGTCGAGTATGACCGTGAGTCTTAAATGGATTAAACTTGTGATAATCTTATGTGATTATATGAAAGGATTTATTATTGGTTTAATACCGGTAATATATACGCATTGTTGATTTAAAGATTATTGGTTTAATACCGGTAATACATACACATTGTTGATTTAAAGATTATTGGTTTAATACCGGTAATATATACACATTATTGATTTAAAGATTATTGGTTTCACACCGGTAATATAAATATTGTTGATTAAAGATTATTGGTTTCATACCGGTAATATATTATGAAAAGGGATCGTGTGGCACGCCGACCACTTATATATTATGAAAAGGGATCGTGTGGCACGCCGACCACTTATATATTATGAAAAGGGATCGTGTGGCACGCCGACCACTTATATATTATAAAAAAGGATCGTGTGGCACGCCGACCACAATTTATATGATCAATGGCATTGGCCATAGTTGCCGGTAGCCTAATATTGAATTGGGAGCGAGTGGTGTGCCTACCACGAGATATGAAATGAAATGGGATCGGGTTGCACGCCGCAACAAGATGAATTGAGATTTGAAAGTGAATTTTATTCCATTGCTCATATTATTTTCTGATATTATATTTTGCTGCTACCTTGGAGTATGTTTTCCCCCTTTTAAATATTCAACATTCCTTCCTGTTATTTTTGTTGTATATGTATATGTTTTGAACTGCACAGGTTTATGTGGGTGTCTGGTCCTAGCCTTGTCACTACTTCGTCGGGATAGGCCAGGCACTTACCAGCACATGGGGTCGGTTGTGCTGATGCTACACTCTGCGCTCTTTTTGCGCAGATACAGGTTTCGGACAACAGCAGCGACAATAGTGCGATTGTTGATATTTCGATCACCGAGACTTCGAGGTAGCCTTGCAGGAGTCCGCAGGACCCGTTGTCTCCTTTATCTTTAATTTTAAGTCTGTTGTCTCATGTATTCGAGATAAACAGTTTATATTTCTTTCAGACGGTTATGTGTATTATTCTTAGAAGTTCGTGAGTATTGTGACACCAGTTCTTAGGTAGTGATTATGTTTGAGTTTCGGTATCGCAACTAGTTACGTTTACTAAGTCTTCCGCTAATTTAATGTATTTCCGCTGTAATCATTGTATTAATTCTATGCGTTTTAAAATAAGAGTTGTAATAAATGGAAAAGTAATTAAGGATTGACTTGCCTAGCTTCCACTAGTAGGCGCCATCACGACTCCCGATGGTGGGAAATCCGGGTCGTGACAAATTCCCTCTATTTACTTTGCTCTGCAATACTCTTCTTCTTCTTTTATTATTTCATAATACTTTATCAACACGAGACTCTAACCAATTGAGTAGAAGCTTTGGGATTGATCATAATGATTATCAATTGTTCCATGAACTTCTTTCATGATTAAATTCTGAATTTAAGGTATGTATTTTATCGTATTTTTCTCTTTTATTCTATAATTTGATTTTATATACAAGCAAAGACAACAAAGTTTGTTTATAACTCTAATGAAGTTTGTTAGAAATTACAACCACCTGAAGTGGTAAAATTTATATACCTTGCCATGATCAAATTCATGTATGATTGTGGGCAAACTATTGAAAACCCGTCCCATTGAATTTGCTCAATTCTCATTCCTTTAAGAGAATGTGATAGCAATATGTGATAAGTCTGAAAGAAGACAAAATTTATTACCATGAATGATCAATGGATGTGGACGTGGCAATAGACGAAATTATATCGTCATCATTGTGGTAATGAGAACAATAAGTATTCTCAAAATAATCCTTCACTATGTGAAAGTAATATTTGTCAACGATTTGACATGAGATTTTGTAAAGCACATATAGATGATTATGGTCCATTCATGATATGAATGTGATAACATCTGATTTATGAATACATATTCATTCTTGGAAGAATATGAATGTGCTACTGGTAGTGAATATACCACACTCACCTCTAGAAGGGGGTTTGAGATGATATAAGCAAATAATGTCATTATTATGGCATGAATGGTCATTGGTCATGTACCTATTGTACGCCAAAATAATTTGGTAATGTGATTATTAAAGAATCACATTAATGCAAGAAACATATCTTGCATATAAATTTGACCATAACCATAATGGTATAACTTTCTCTTTAAAAGAAATATTTACCATATGGTTGTTGATGAATATGTGGTGCTACAAAATTAATTGAGAACTCTGCAAGAGCCAATTATACTATTTTGGATAAACACAATTAATTACCAATGGGGTATTGTGTTGTAGTAAGTCTCAAAGAAACTTATTCAGTTTCCAAAGTATACGCAAAAGCGGTTGATTATATTGAGACTATAAATAAAGAAAAGATTTAATATCTTCTATTACTACATCTTGTAGCGGGGTAATATGCATGTAAAAAGTTACCCGCTTTATTCTCCAATTTGTACTACATAAACAAAAGAATACCACAATGAAGTGGATATTTATTGATATAAAAACCCATATCATAATAAATGTGGAGTTTATTCATAATTGCACACATCATGGTGTAAACCTGAAGTTTATCAATATTGATAATTTATCCAGTTTGTATAATTGGTTTAGCCATGTTAATTCATGTATGATGTGCAAAAATAAAAGACAATTCACATGGGTAAATATTAAAGAACTAGAAAGTTCTTTATGAATTCTCTTACATTGTTCGTTCTCATTAATTAATAGACCAATAAAAATTGGGATTGAATCCCATGAATGCTGGAAATATCAAAGATGAATATGGGCTCATTCACCTGCCATGTATACCGCATAAGATGCATCTATGAGATGGTTACATGTGCGATTATTAATAACCCGCAACATGGTATTTTGCGAGGTAACTTGCTCAATAATTTAATTTCGAGCATAATTTCCAGATTTTCTATTCAAAAAGTTCATCTTGATAAATTGGTGTACATCACAATTGGTTTAGCAAAATAATTTATTGAGTGCCTCCATTTAATAGCTAAACTATTGCTTATGAGAACAAAGATATATATATATATCAGTTTGATATACGTTATATACGAAAGTATATTATTTTCTCCCCTCACAAGTGGTTCAGGGTTAGGAACCAAATAATTCCATCTTATTATTATTATTATTGGTGTGCGGTGTATATTTTGATTAACACTATAACGCACAAAGATAGATTTTCAAAATTGAGGAAGCATGTTAGTTTTTCTAACATGAGGGGGAGACAAGATAAACTGTTGAGAAAAAGTTACGTGTAATGAATTACCATGTGTACATCTTGATCCTCGAATAAAATAATATGAATTTGAAGTTCATAAAAGGATAATTCATCTGCAATTTATTGCAAAGCATGCCAGACGCATTTGCTGACCCAAAGAAAGTAAATATATTCTCATTGCAAATGCTCCTATTAAGTCCTAGAAGGATAAAGTCTATGGTAAGCTTAAAGCGTATAGACAAATCGATTTCAAATAAACTTCTTGATAAAGAAGATGAGCAAATGATCAAAATGATCATAATAAAGGAGGCAAGTGATCTAGAAGATCACATGACATAACACTTCATAATATCTCATGAGAGATTCAGGTACCTGAAAATATGAATGGAGAGATCTCTATGTTATGTCATTATGAAAATATATTGAAACTGATATAAAATCTTTGTCGACGTCAACCTTCAAGAAGCTAGTGCACAAGATTGGGATGTGAAAGGCTCAAGGATGTGAATTGATTCTCTCATCAAGGGGAGTTAATGCGCGTTGTACTCTTTTTCCCTTACAAGGTTTTGTCCCACTGGGTTTTCCTTGCAAGGTTTTTAACGAGGCAACCAAAAGGCGCATTTCTAAACATGTGTACTCTTTTTCCTTCTCCATAATTTTTTCCCACTGGATTTTATTTTATTTAAGGTTTTAATGAGGCACATTATCTGTTGAATAGACATTCAAAGGGGAGTGTTAAAAATAAAATTCTATTTATGGTGAATGTCCATATTTAGAGAGATTCTGAGGTTTATTACTTGGTGGCTAAGTCACCATCTCCCTATAAATAGAGGGTTATATTCCATTGTAATTCATCCCATATCAATAAGAATTCCCTCTCTTTACTTTGCTCTGCAATGCTCTTCTTCTTTTATTATTTCATAACAATACATGTTTATATAATGTGGTAAAGAAATCACTATTTTTTTATTTTTTTTGTAGCAGTGGGTTTGAATTGATAAACATGGAATATTCACTTTCCGAAAGGTAATTCAAAACCATTGAGGAAAAACACACTTAGAAAACTTGCATGCTTAAAATATAGTAAAATCTCTCCACACAGTATTCTATCCTTGGAACTAGTATAGACAATAACAGGATTAAGATCTTCTCTATCTTTTTTTATTAGAAACAAGCTCATTTTAAAGTTCTATTATTCCAAAATTTTACATTCCTATGCCACATATGAAACCTTATTACCCTCAATGTTTAAGGTTTGATTTAATTACAAATCCATATACTAAATTACCAATCTTATACCATACTTAATTAAGGGTCTAATTAATGGACAAATTTTATGTGATGACCCCAAAATGTCATAATTAAATTAAATAATCATCTCAGTGTTTTAAGACTTTGAAAAGCGCCATCAATAATTCCTCGACTTGCGTGTGCAGTCTGTATAATTTTCTGGAATGTTTTTTTATGAAAAATGGATTAAATTAGGAATTAGAGCTTTAAAACTCAACTGAGTTGACTTCGGTCAACATTTTGAGCAAACGAACCCGGATCCAAGTTTTGACCATTTCGGTAGTTCCGTATCGTAATTTTGGACTTAGGAACATGTTCAGATTTGGATTTGGAAGTCCGAAGAACAATTCGGCGCATTTTGACGAAAGTTGGAAAATAGAAGATTTTTGGAAAAAGTTTGACCGAGAGTTGACTTTTTGATATTAGGGTCGGAATCCAGTTCTGAAAATTTTTATAGCTTTGCTATATTATTTATGACTTGTGTGCAAAATTTGAAGTCATTCCGGATTGATTTGATATGTTTCGGCATAAAATGTAGAAGTTGGAAGATTCGAAAACTCAAAATTCAAGTCGATGTGTGATTCGTAATTTCGGTGTTGTTTGACATGGTTTTAAGCCTTGATTAAGTTTGTGTTATATTTTGGGATATGTTTGTATAATTGGTTAAGGTCCCGAGGGCCTCGAGTGAGTTTCGGACCATTTTTAGACCAATTTAACTTGTTGGATTTTGACAGCAAGGTTCGAAAATTCTGATGCGAGGAGCATAATTTGGAAGCTTTTATCTAGCAATCTATATAGGGAATCTGAAAATATGCAAAACATGAACATTGTAGCCCTTGCATTGTAGTTTCCAGAATATTAAACCATTCATCATTTGGATATTTGTACAGAAAGTTATGATCAATTGAATAAGGGCTGGTAAAGCTATTTTTTTTTTCTGGGAGAAAAGCTAAATCGCAAGTGTCAAGTGCTATTTATAAGTCTCAATTGACAAATGCAACTTGCCAAGGCAGATTCATAAAACCGAGAGTTAGCCATTTTTACTCATTTTTGAATTTTGAGTCTCGGATTTAGGCGATTTCAAAGGAGTTTTTCATGACTTCAACTTGGGTAAGTGTTCTCTATCCACAAGTGATTATATTTCATATATCCATGTCAATATTCATCATTTATTTTCGGATTTAGATGAAAGAAATTTGGTTTTTTTTGTAAAATCTTCCAAAAACGAAAATTCAAGATTTGAAAGCCAATCCAATGTCGGAATTCGATAATTTTTGTATAGTTGAACTCGTATCGGAATGGGTTGTCGGATTTTATGAGTTTCATCGGATTCCGAGACGTGGGCCCCACGGGCAAATTTTGAGCTAAATTTTGGATTTAATTTGGAAAATGTGTAAATTCATATGGAATTAATTCCTATAATTTTTATTGACTGAATCGAATTGTTTATGACTAGATTTGAGAATTTCGGGCGCGAATTCGCGAGACAAAGGCTTGTTGGAATTTTGAATTGGTTGCAAAGCAAGGTAAGTGTTTGATCTAACCTTAGCTTGAGGGATTAGGGGTTGTGTCCTATTTTTAGGTGTTATTTGTGGGGCACGACGTATAGGCATGGTGACGAGTATCTATACGTTGGTGTCAAGCACGCCCGTGAGTCTTATATTATAATTGTTATGACATCGTTGTGGTTTATTGCGCTTCATGAGTTATTGATATTATTGTTCCCTTGCCGGGATGTTTGTTTTGATAGTATTGTTCCCTTGCAGGGATGTTTATTAAATATTGTTATTCCCTTGCCGGGACGTGTAGGTTATTATTGTTGCTCCCTTGCCGGAAATTAATTATTTACTTGCATTCTCCCTTGCCGGGATAGTTGAATTGGTATTTTGTACCCTTGCCGGGTAAATCATTGTATTATCAAATTTCCCTTATTAAGATCCTCCCTCGAAACACTTATATATTAAAAAATGGGATCCTGTGGCACGCCGACCACTTATACATTATGAAATGGGATCGTGTGGCACGCCGACCACTTATATATCATGAAATGGGATCGTGTGGCACGCCGACCACTTATATATTATGAAATGGGATCGTGTGGTACGCCGACCACTTATATATTAAAAGGGATCGTGTGGCATGCCGACCACTTATATATCATGAAATGGGATCGAGTGGCACGCCGACCACTTATATATTATGAAATGGGATCGTGTGGCACGCCGACCACTTATATATTATGAAATGGGATCGTGTGGCACGCCGACCACTTATATATTATGAAATGGGATCGTGTGGCATGCCGACCACTTATATATTATGAATTGGGATCGTGTGGCACGCCGACCACTTATATATTATGAATGGGATCGTGTGGCATGCCGACCACTTATATATTATGAGTGGGATCGTGTGGCACGCCGACCACTTATATATTATGAAATAGGATCGTGTGGCACGCCGACCACTTATATATTATGAAATGAGATCGTGTGGCACGCCGACCACTTATATATTATGAAATGGGATCGTGTGGCACAATGACCACTTATATATTATGAAATGGGATTGTGTGGCACGCCGACCACTTATATATAATAAAATGGGATCGTGTGGCACGCCGACCACTTATATATTATGAAATGGGATCGTATGGTATGCCTACCACAAGATTTAATGAAATGAAAGCGGGTGGTACGCCTACCACAAGATATAATGAAATAGGATCGGGTGGTACGCCTACCACAAGATATAATAAAATGAGAGCGGGTGGTACGCCTACCATGAAATACATGAAATGGGAGCGGGTGGCACGCCTGCCACAAGATACATGAAATGGAATCGGGTTGCACGCCTGCAACAAGATGTGAAAAGGAATCGAAATCTGCCTTTGTTTTCCTTATTCTTGATAGTGGTTCAATTTGGATTCCTTTATAATTCTCTTGATCTTCTGTTTTTTCTACTTTATATATATATATATATATATATATATATATATATATATATATATATAT
>MU675976.1:0-58199 GCA_026770625.1 Nicotiana glauca
GTTTCCCAATTCACCAATACTATCAGGGGAAAACTCCTTACAATCCCCAAGCTCCACCACCCAAACACGACCCTCATTCACCAAATGTTCCTATTTTTGTGGAACCTCCACCCGCCACATTGCAAAGATCATTCAGCGAGCCGGTGTTTCAGGCTCACGATAACCAATACTATCCTCCCAAACCCACCTTCAAAGCACCCGAGCCATATACTTACACCCCTCACTTTGAGCTACCGGCAGAAACTGAGAAGCTGTCTAAGAGTCCAGAGCAGGATGAAGTGCTTCGCAAAGTAAAGAGCCTGGAGCAGTCTTTCAGGAATATGCATGGGTTGGGTGGCCAAGTCAGTGTGGCCTATGAAGATCTGTGTCCTTTCCCCGATGTTCAGCTGCCAGCGGGGTTCAAAATGCCAAAATTTGATCTATATAAGGGGCAGGGTGACCCGGTGGCACACCTGTGTGGTTTTTGCAGTAAGATGAGAGGGGCCGGTGGCAAAGATGAGCTTTTGATAGCATACTTTGGCCAAATCTTGAGCGGGTCCGCACTAGAATAGTATACGAGGCAAGATCCTAGCAGGTGGTACACCTGGGACGACCTGGTGCAAACATTTGCTGGACACTTCCAATATAATCTTGAGATCATCCCCGACCGTCTCACATTGTTGAAAATTGAGAAAAAGCCTGGAGAGAGCTTTAGAGAGTTTGGGTTCCGCTGGAGGGAGCAAGCTGCAAGGGTCGGTCCTCCAATGAGGGAAGGTGAAATGGTGGATTACTTTTTGCACACTTTGGAGCCAACTTACTTTAGCCACCTGGTGACATCAGTTGGCAAATCCTTCAATGAGGTCGTAAAGATGGGCGATATGATTGAAGAAGGACTCAAGTCCAACAAGATAATGAGTTATTCGGCGATCAAGGGCACCACTCAGGCTATCCGGAGCGGCACGGGAGATGGTCTCGAGAAAAAGAAGAGAGAAGAAGTCGCAACAGTCGAACAGGTACTTGGTCCAGATCTAGAGGTCCTTCACCCTACTACCAGCCCAAACCCCACCGCCTGAATTACCCATACACCCCATATAGCCCTCCACAACCCTACTACCCACCACCAGAGCCACGTTTTTCCGTCCATCACGCCCAAATATATACCCAACCTTCAGTTCACCAGCAATGGCGTGCACCGGCTCCCCAAAATACATACCCACCCCCACAAAGCACATATCGACCCCCAAGGGCCTACAGAAATCCTCCAAGGTCAGGTTTCCGTGGGAACCAAGCTTTCAGGAATGAGAGGATGCAGAAGCAGAGAACATTTACTCCGCTGGGAGAATCCTATACCACTCTTTTCCACAAATTGAGGCAGTTAGTCCTGTTGAATCCTATTGAGCCTAAAATGCCCGATCCCCTTCCTAAAAATCTGGACCATTCAGTAAGGTGTGAATATTGTTTGGGGTCCCTCCGGACATGATACTGAGAAATGTTGGAAATTAAAAATTGTTGTGCAAGAGCTTATAGACACAAATAGGATTGAGGTACAGGCGCCAGAGGCACCAGACATTAATCAGAATCTGTTGCTAACGCACCATGAGGCCCATATGATCGAGCTAGTGCACAAGGTAGGGGAGTTTACGAAGCCCTCGCAAACAGTAATGATGATCCGGGCCAGTGAAGCCAGTCTAAGGAAAAATTAACCAATGAGAAGGCAGTAGTACAACTGAAAAGTGTAGACACTAAGCCAGTTGTGGTTATGGGGAAAGGGTTATCTATTGCTGCGAAGAAACCAGAGCCAGTCAAGGTAATGATGTAGGGGGTGTCAAGCACACCCGTGGTGGTGAAAGGGGCTCACATAGAACCAGTTGTCATCAAACCGGTAATGCAATTACCGATAATTAGTGAAAGGGCCGTGCCGCAGAGCTACAATCAAGTGACAGTGATGTATAAGGGGAAGGAAGTTATAGAAGAAGTGTGTGAAACCCAAAGTCTAATTCGTTCAGGAAGGTGTTTTGCTCCCACAGAGTTGAGATGAACCAATCCAGTAGCAACAAAGAAGCGAGTTACCGAGGAAGAGGCGGAAGAGTTCTTAAAGAAAATGAAGGTGCAAGATTACTCCATTGTGGAGTAGTCGAGGAAGACCCCGACACAGATCTTATTACTATCATTATTGATCCATTCAGACGAGCACCGCCGGGCGTTGATGAGAATTCTGAACGAAGCCCATGTGCCGAATAAGATCTCGGTGAACCATCTGGAGAAAATAGCGAACTAGATTTTAGAGGTGAACCGAGTGACATTTTCCGATGATGAGTTGCCCGTGGAGGGTACAGAGCATAATAGAGATCTCTATTTGACCGTGAAGTGTGAAGACTCGGTAGTCATTCGAGTACTGATTGATAATCGGTCCAGTGACAATATTTGTCGGTTGTCCACCTTGAACAAACTGAAGGTTGACAATGACAGAGTTCACAAGAACAACGTCTGTGTTCTAGGGTTTGATGGGTTTGGTACAGACACAGTGGGTGACATCATACTTGAATTGACAATTGGTCCGATCGAGTTCACCATGAAGTTTCAAGTGTTAGACGTCGCAGTGTTGTATAGTCTTCTGTTGGGGTGACCATGGATTCACGCTGCCAAAGCAGTGCCTTCTACACTACATCAGATAGTCAAGTTCGAGTGGGATAAACAAGAGATCGTAGTACATGTGGAAGACAATACACGTGCCATAAATGATGCCATCATGCCTATCATAGAGACTGATGACTACAAGGGGCCGTGGATTTACCAGGTTTTCAATACGATTTCAGTAGACAAAGTTCCCGAGGGTGAAAATGTCCCATTTCCCAGAATAGCGGCTGCAACTGTCATGGTATCCTCGTAGATGCTGAAGAACGGGTTTGTGCCAGGCAAATTTTTGGGGGCTGATCTTCAGTGTATTGTTCAACCGGTTTCTTTGCCCAAAAATCTGGATACCTTTGGTCTAGGGTTCAAGCCTACAGCAACAGATGTGCGACGTGCCCACAAGATGAAGAAAAGAGTATGGGTCCTTCCCAAGCCAATCCCACGCCTGTCCCGATCTTTTGTCAGGCCGAGCATCAAAAAACAATTGCTGTCCAAGGTTACAGGGTCACTAATTGGTGTAAATGGAGATTTGGATGAAGGTTTTAAAAGATTATTCGCCGAAGTCAACATGGTAGAAGCTAGGGAAGGATCCAGCACGGCAGACGTGCAGTTTGTGGGGCCTAAGGCTAAGATCAACAATTGGATGGCTACTCCTCTTCCCATGCGAAGGGACTCTTGGTAGTAGGCTCTGATTTTCCTTCATGATTAGCTGGATTATTCCAGGGTTGTAATCCAGTTTTCCTTTATTTTGTACTTGTCAAAGTGTGAAACCTTGTTATCCCGTACTTCAATCAATGAAAGTTTCTTCTTTACTCCTTATTTTATTTTAATTTTGTTTTCTTCTTTCCCTTTTTTCTGAACAGTTCTCTTTATACTGGTCCTAATGACATGGAATGCACGACGGATCTTCAACCTAGTCTAAAAAATAAATCTGATTTTGAACTAATAATGCAAGATGTAGAATATGATGAAGAATCGAAATACGAGGAGGATGAAGCCTTCGAAGAAATGAACAGAGAATTAAGCCAATTTGAAATGAAATCCAAGCTCAACTTAAATGACACGGAAGCCATCAATCTGGGGGATGCGGATGACATTCAGGAAACTAAAATAAGCGTACACATTGAACCAAACAACAGGGAATAATTAATCAAAGCACTTATTGAGTTCAAAGACGTTTTTGCATGGTCATATGACGACATGCCGGGTTTGAGCACCGATTTAGTGGTTCACAAATCGCCCACTGACCCAGTATGCCCTCCCGTCAAGTAGAAATTGAGGAAGTTCAAAACCGACATTAGTGAGAAGATTAAGGAAGAAGTAACCAAACAGCTGAATGCAAAGGTTATTCGGGTTACTCGATACCCTAGTTGGTTGGCTAATGTGGTGCCAGTACCGAAGAAAGATGGAAAAATCAGGGTATATGTTGATTATTGCAATCTGAATAGAGCAAGCCCAAAGGATAACTTCCCGTTACCCAACATCCATATCTTGATCGATAATTGTGCCAAACGTGAGATCGAGTCTTTTGTGGATTGCTGTGCTGGGTATCACCAAATTCTGATGGATGAGGAAGATGCAGAGAAGATGACTTTCATTATGCCGTGGGGAACCTATTGCTATCGGGTAATGCCATTTGGCTTGAAGAATGCTAGGGCAACTTACATGAGGGAAATGACTACTGTGTTTCATGATATGATATACAAAGAGATTGAGGTATACGTGGATGATGTGATTATAAAATCCAAGCGTCAGGCAGACCACGTAGGAGACCTAAGGAAGTTTTTCCAAAGACTTCGAAGATACGATATTAAGCTCAACCCTGCTAAATGTGCATTTGGTGTTCCATCTGGAAAGCTGTTGGGATTCATAGTCAGTAGGCAAGGCATTGAGTTAGACCCATAAAAGATCAAATCCATTTAGGAGTTGCCACCTCCGAAGAACAAAACCGAAGTGAAGAGTTTGTTGGGAAAGTTAAATTATATCAGCAGGTTTATCGCTCAACTCGCCGCGAGTTGTGAACCTCTTTTTTGGTTACTGAAGAAAGATGCTGCAATAGAATGGACGGAAGAATGTCAGGGAGCATTTGACTAGATAAAAGGGTATTTATCGAATCCACTTGTGTTGGTTCCACCCGAGCCAGGAAGACCATTGATTCTCTATCTAACGGTCCTGAAGAATTCATTTGGCTGTGTACTAGGGCAATACGACATCGCAGGAAGGAAGGAGCAGGCCATATATTATCTCAGCAAGAAGTTTACGATTTATGAGGTTAAGCACACTCAACTTGAGAAAACATGTTGCACCCTACCTTAGGTGGCACAGAAGTTGAAGCATTATTTGTTATCTTATACTACTTACCTCATATCTCGTCTAGACCCATTGAAGTATATTTTCCAGAAACCTACGCCCACGAGAAGACTGGCGAAGTGGCAAATATTACTCACGAAATTCGACAACGTCTTTGTGACAAGGACTGCAATGAAAGCCCAGGCGTTGGTGGATCACTTGGCTGAGAATCCTGTAGATGAAGAATACGAGTCGTTAAGGACATATTTTCCCGATGAAGAAGTGATGCATGTTGATGAGCTGGAGTCGACTGAAGAACCAGGATGGAAACTTTTCTTTGATGGAGCTGCGAATGCGAAGGGAGTTGGAATAGGAGCGGTACTTATTTCCAAAACAGGGCATCATTATCCTGTTACGGCTCATTTCTTTGATGAGGCATGCATTTTGGGCTTACAGCTAGCTCTAGTATATTTTGGTCTTGGGAGACTCGGATCTCCTGGTACATCAGATTCAAGGTGAATGGGAAACACGAGATTTGAAGCTCATACCGTATCGACAATGTTTGCATGATCTATGTCAACGGTTTCGATCAGTGGAGTTTCTGCACATCCCAAGAGTTGGTCACTGATGCTTTGGCCACATTAGAATCAATGTTGCACCATCTGAATAAAATCCATGTTGATCTATTGCACATTCAGGTTCATGATCAGCATGCTCATTGTAACATGATAGAGGAAGAACTAGATGGCAAACCATGGTTTTATGACGTCAAGGAGTACCTCGGGATTAGGATATACCCGGAGCAGGCCACCAAAGATCAAAAGAGAGCCATTCGGTGGTTGGTAAATGGATTTTTCCTCAGTGGAGGGGTGTTGTACAAAAGAACACCGGACTTGGGGTTGCTAAGATGCGTAGACGCCAGTCAAGCCGTGGTATTCATAACAGAGGTGCATTCTGAAGTTTGTGGGCCACATATGAGTGGATATGTGTTGGCGAAGAAAATTCTTTGAGCAGGGTATTATTGGCTCACTATGGAGTGAGATTGTATCAGTTTTGTGCGTAAATGCCATCAATGCCAGATACACAGAGATATGATTCATTCTCCGCCCATAGAATTAAACACAATGTCAGCGCCATGGCCCTTTGTTGCATGTGGCATGGATGTCATTGGACCTATTGAGCCGGCAGCTTCCAACGGTCACAGGTTCATTCTGGTAACCATCGATTATTTCACTAAGTGGGTTGAAGCTAAAACTTTCAAGTCGGTAACCAAAAAAGCAGTGGTGGATTTTATTCATTCCCATATCATCTGCAGGTTTGGGATCCCAAAGGTGATCATCACGGATAATGGTGCTAATCTTAACAGAAGTTTGATGAAAGAAGTATGTCATTAGTTTAAGATTACACACCGTAATTCCACCTCATATCATCCGAAAGCGAATGGAGCGGTTGAGGCAGCCAACAAGAATATAAAAAATATATTAAGGAAAATGGTAGAAGGGTCCAGACAGTGGCATGAAAAGTTACCGTTTGCATTGTTGGGTTATCGCACCACTGTTCGTACTTCAGTATGTAAAACTCCTTATTCGTTGGTATACAGAACTGAGGCAGTGATACCGGCGGAAGTTGAAATTTCGTCTCTCCGAATTGTCGTTGAGGCTGAGATTGATGATGATTAATGGGTCAAAACCCGGTTGGCGCAATTGAGCTTGATTGATGAAAAGAGGTTGGCAGCAGTATGTCATGGCCAGTTATATCAAAAGAGGATGGCAAGAGTATACAATAAGAAGGTACATCCTAGGAAATTCGAAGTGAGGCAACAAGTGTTGAAACAAATCCTTCCATATCTGGCCGAAGCAAAGGGCAAGTTCGCCCCGAATTGGCAAGGGCCGTTTATTGTGACTAGAGTGTTGTCCAATGGCGCTTTATGTTTGACAAATATCGAGGGAAGATGTATCGACATGGCTATCAATTCTGACGCAGTCAAAAGATATTATGTATGATTTCTTTGATTGTAATTATTGTTTCTTTGTTTGTACTTGGCATTGTATCGGAGAATCAAATGACGGAGGTAATTTTTCTACTATCCAAACACTTTAACCTTTGCTTCCCCTTTTGAGCCTTATTTATTCTTTCATATCCCTCTTTTTGAATCATTAATGGAAATGAAAAAAAAAAGAAAAAAAAAGAGAAAAAAAGAAGGAAAAAATAATAACAAAACAAAAGAAAAGTTACAAGAAAAACAAAGGAATCGTGTGGGAACTACGTTTGACCTGATTCCTCAAGGAGGATACGTAGGCGCCTCACGGCTCGGTCATAGTGTAACAAAAATCAAAAGATCCACAAACAAGAAAACTGGGGCAGAAGTTGTATTTGTAATTTTGGGAAAGAAATTCGATTCCAAGAGTTGTAATGTTTTGCCCATCAAAACTACTTTGAACTTTTGATACTCTTTTCTTTTAGCCACACAAAAAAAACCCATATTGATGTCCAAAAAAGACCTCCCGATCAGTACCCGAGAAGTGCCAAGTCAGACAAATGGAAGCCGAGAATAACACTTTGATCCCCAGCAGGTAGAGGATCATAAGCTGAAAAGAATTTGATAGCCAAAAGAATCCCCAACAGAGAAAGTCTTATCGATAACACTCCAATCCCCAGCTGAAAAAATAAAATGAGAGAGTCTTATTGGTGAAAACCTTCACAGGCACAATAAGGCGACGGAAGTTGAGAGAAATAAAATGAGAGAGTCTTATCGGTGAAAACCTTCACGGGCACCATAAGGCGACGAGAGTTGAGAGAAACGAGAGAGTCTTATTAGTGAAAACCCCTCGAAGGGCACTATATGGAGACAAAGAGTTAAAAGGGGGACGAACGAGATAAGGTTGACAGAAAGGATTCGTCGAGGCATCAAGGTTTGATTCGGCAAAAGAGTTGGGTTGCGGGACCTTTGAAATGCAAAGTAAGGACATCAGAAAGATTGATTGATATAAATAGACTAGGTTGATTAATCTTGAATGCACGACATGATCATTGGGATCGGTGATACCATTCAGATAAGCTTTTTTCCTTTTCTTCTCCCCAACGGTTGTTCAGAAAGATTTTTCTTTTTCTATCCCTTGAAGTCATCATTTTTCATTTCTTTGTTTAAAGATTTTTCAATGGTAGTTTGTTTTTGAGAAGGATTTTCTGAGCTTACTACCAGTTTCCAAGTTGGTGCAAAGCAAAATATGGATAGGACAGGCCGAAGATAATGCAATAGAATGAGAAAGATGTTTGTTGCAAGACCAAATGCTGGATTGGTTTATGATTTCGGGAAAAGCATAAAGCAAAGGTGGGAAAACAATAGTGGAGAGGTTTGTGAATAAGGAATTGTCAAGAAGGTCAGAAATTATCGACCAAGTTTCGAGATGGTCGGACAACGCGAAGACGGGCAAGTCATTCTAGGACCAGCAAATAATATCATCCCCAACAAGTTTTGATAGTATACTGGAACGCAGAGCAGGGGAAGGAGAAAGGGAAAAAAACCATCCTCAGCAGGAGTGGCACGACCACTCACCACATTTTAAACTAATAAAATTTTCTTTGATTTGAAGCAGGTAATGGACATGTTATTGATGGCGGAAAGACATGCCAGAAGGAAGATTATCAAACTGGGGCAGAAAATTTTCTTCCATGTTTGAAAATTTTCTTGAAATCGGGTACCCATCGGAGGAACGAGGAAAGCAATTCTAGTTTTAAGGGAAAGAAAGACAACAAGTTTCGAAGAAAGTAATTTCAGAGGAGGACGATACAAGCTCTGAGTGAAGTAGTCTTGGAGGAAGCAACATGACACAAGTTTCAAGAGAAATGGTCTTTGAACCGGTGTTATCCCCAGCGGTTGAAAGAAGGAAAATAACAAGTCTTAATGGAGGAAGATAATCCCCCCAGCAGTGTTATCCCCAACTGATAACATTTTTTTTCCCAGCAGTGTTGAGAGAAAATAAAAGTTTTGAAAAAAAAAGAGAAGAAGGGGAGGAAAGTAGATTCCCCTAGCAGTGTTATCCCCAGCAAGTAAATAAATAATTCTCCAGCAGACAGAGCAAAGGATGAAACTTGTGTTCAGAAAAGCAAAACCCAGTGTCATCCCCAGCAATTTTCAGAGAATGAAGCACCAGTTTTGAAGGAATGAAAATTCCCCAGCGGCATTATCCCCAGCAGTGTTGAGAGCAAATAAAAGTTTTGAAGAAGAAAAGATAATTTCCCCAGCGGTGTTGAGAGAAAATAAAAGTTTTGAAAAAGAAGAAAAAGAGAAGAAGGGGAGGAAAGGAGATTCCCCTAGCAGTGTTATCCCCAGCAAGTAAGTAAATAATTCCCCAGTAGACAAAGCAAAAGGATGAAACTTGTGTTCAGAAAAGCAAAAGCCAGTGTCATCCCCAGCAATTTTCAGAAGAATGAAGCACCAGTTTTGAAGGAATGAAAATTCCCCAGTAGCGTTATCCCCAGCAGTGTTGACAGCAAATAAAAGTTTTGAAGAAGAAAAGATAATCTCCCCAGCAGTGTTGAGAGAAAATAAAAGTTTTGAAAAAAAAAGAGAAGAAGGGGAGGAAAGGAGATTCCCCTAGCAGTGTTATCCCTAGCAAGTAAGTAAATAATTCCCCAGCAGACAGAGCAAAAGGATGAAACTTGTGTTCAGAAAAGAAAAAGCCAGTGTCATCCCTAACAATTTTCAGAAGAATGAAGCACCAGTTTTGAAGGAATGAAAACTCCCCAGCAGCGTTATCCCCAGCAGTGTTGAGAGCAAATAAAAGTTTTGAAGAAGAAAAGATAATTCCCCTAGCAGTGTTATACCCAACAGTTCTCAGAGGGATGAAATGAAAAGTTTAGAAGGAAATGGTTCAGGAGGCAAGAAGGAACAACGACAATAAAATGCATTTGATAAAGTCAGGAGCCCGCATGGAGAATGGAGGTATGATATTTAAGACGAAGTCAGGAGCCCGCCTGGAGAATAGAGGCTGTGATATTTTAAGTTGTAGACGAAGTCAGGAGCCCGCCTGGAGAATGGACGTTGTTATATGTTTGAAGTTGTTGATGAAGTCAGGAGCCCGCCTGGAGAATGGAGCTATTATATTTTCAAGTTGAAGTTGAAGTCAGGAGCCCGCCTGGATAATGGAGGTTGTTATATTTTATGTTGTACTTGAAGTCAGGAGCCCGCCTGGAGAATGGAGGTATATTACATTTCAAGTTGAAGTTGAAGTCAGGAGCCCGCCTGAAGAATGGAGGTTGTTATATTTTATGTTGTAGTTGAAGTCAGGAGCCCGCATGGAGAATGGAGGTATATTCCATTTCAAGTCGAAGTTGAAGTCGAGAGCCCGCTCGTATAACAGAGGAATACATTTCGAGTTGAAGTTGAAGTCGGGAGCCCGCCTGTATAACAGAAGAATACATTTCAAATTGAAGTTGAAGTCGGGAGCCCGCTCGTATAACAGAGGAATACATTTCAATTTGAAGTTGAAGTCGGGAGCCCGCCCGTATAACAGAGGAATACATTTCAAGTTGAAGTTGAAGTTGGGAGCCTGCCCGTATAATAGAGGAATACATTTCAAGTTGAAGTTGAAGTCGGGAGCCCGCCCGTATAACAGAGGAATACATTTCAAGTTGAAGTTGAAGTCGGGAGCCCGCCCGTATAACAGAGGAATACATTTCAAATTGAAGTTGAAGCTGGGATCCCGCCCATATAACAGAGGAATACATTTCAAGTTGAAGTTGAAGTCGGGAGCCCGCCCGTATAACAAAGGAATACATTTCAAGTTGAAGTTGAAGTTGGGAGACCGCCCGTATAACAGAGGAATACATTTCAAGTTAAAGTTGAAGTCGGGAGCCCGCCCGTATAACAGAGGAAAACATTTCAAATTGAAGTTGAAGTCGGGAGCCTGCCCGTATAACAGAGGAATACATTTCAAGTTGAAGTTGAAGTCGGGAGCCCGCCCATATAATAGAGGAATACATTCTAAATTGAAGTTGAACTCAGGAGCCCGCCCCTATAACAGAGGAATACATTTCAAGTTGAAGTTGAAGTCGGGAACCCGCCCGTATAACAGAGTAATACATTTCAAGTTGAAGTTGAAGTCGGAAGCCCGCCCGTATAACAGAGGAATACATTTCAAATTGAAGTTGAAGTCGGGAGCCCGCCCGTATAACAGAGGAATACATTTCAAGTTGAAGTTGAAGTCGGGAGCCCGCCCGTATAACAGAGGAATACATTTCAAGTTGAAGTTGAAGTCGGGAGCCCGCCCGTATAACAGAGGAATACATTTCAAGTTGAGGTTGAAGTCGGGAGCCCACCCGTATAACAGAGGAATACATTCTAAGTTGAAGTTGAAGTCGGGAGCCCGCCCGTATAACAATGGAATACATTTCAAGTTGAAGTTGAAGTCAGGAGCCTGCCCGTATAACAGAGGAATACATTTCAAGTTGAAGTTGAAGTCGGGAGCCCGCCCGTATAACAGAGGATTACATTCTAAATTGAAGTTGAAGTCGAGAGCCCGCTCGTATAACAGAGGAATACATTTCAAGTTGAAGTTGAAGTTGGGAGCCCGCTCGTATAACAGAGGAATACATTTTGAGTTGAAGTTGAAGTCGGGAGCCCGCCTGTATAACAGTGGAATACATTTCGAGTTGGAGTTGAAGTCGGGAGCCTGCCCGTATAACAGAGGAATACATTTCAAGTTGGAGTTGAAGTCGGGAGCCCGCCCGTATAACAGAGGAATGCATTTCAAATTGAAGTTGAAGTCGGGAGCCTGCCCGTATAACAGAGGAATACATTGAAGTTTGAAGTCAGTATAGCGGAGGGTTACAACAAAAATCCCTAACATGAATCCAAGTTCAGAAATCAGAAGGAAGGCAACAATGGTCAGTTCAAGCTTCGAAGGAAAAATAATTCGAAGCTCGCAAGAAGGAAATAAGCAGTTCAAGTTTGGCAATCAAGAGAAGCCGACGAGTGAAGTCAGAAGTGAAGAAACATCGGAAGAGACACAAATAAATAAGAGGTACTAGAGCAGTTGAAGATCTAGTTAAGATTTTGTGATTCATAGACTTAGTTCAATCTAACTTCTTATTTTGTTTATCACGGTGTAATAAGGAGGTCGGTAAGCAGTAACAGCAGCAGCAACAACAGTAACAGCAAAATCACAATTCCACGGTAGTCCCAGCTACCAAAACTTCCCGAACTACATTGACCTGATTCCCTTTTAGCCAGGGATATGTAGGAGACCTTTTGAAGCAAAGGTTCGGTCAGATCTTTCAAAAATGCTTCACACGGAGTACTCAAACGGGCAAAAATCGTTCGTATTCACTCGCTTTGTCTTTGCACGAAAACTCTTCATGTTTTCAGACAAACAGGGGCAGCTGTGAGCACGTTTGTGTGTTGTTTGCAATTTTTGCAGATTTTGTGTTATTTTTCTCTTATTGTTTGCGTTTGTGTGTGCATGTTTTATTTATTTAAATTAATGAAAATACAAAATATATCATATTTGCATTTAGGATGTATTAGTAGTAATTAAGTTTGTTTTACAAAAATGAAAGATCATAAAAATATGTACTTTGCATTTTTTAGCATTTAATGTCAATTGTGTGAGATGATTGTTATTAGGAATTAATTAGTATTTGTAATTTGGTTTATAATTTAATTTAGATTTTAGTTTTATTTATTAGGAAATAAGAGAAAATGAAGAAAAAGAACAAAATCTGATTGGGCCAAAAATATAGCCCAATTCACAAACCCCTTACCCAACCCAAATTACCCTCCTACCAGGTCCAAATCGTCCAGTCTCAAAGACAGGCGAAACGACGTAGTATGATAGTCAAACTACGTTGTTTGGATAGCAATCAATCTCAGCCGTCCATCTGATCCTAATCCGACGGTCCAAAACGCCTGAGCCTCACCCGTTACATAACCCGAACCATCTCCCCTACCCGGTCCGCCCTGTTACCACCCCAAACGACGTCGCTTCTCTTTAATAAAGCGATCTAAACCGTTGATCTCATCAGATCCAATGGCTTGGATTCATTCACACACCCACTATATAAACCTAAAACATACCCAGCCACCCTAAGACGAACCACCCCCTCATCGTCTCTAAGCCTTAGAGACAGGCTCGTCTCCCTCCGCCTCACTCTGCCACCCTCCGCCCACCGGAAATCGCCTCACGGCAGTTCCGGTGGTCCAAACAGCCCCAAAATTACTCCATAGCTTCCCCTCAACCTCCCCATTCCAAACCCCCAATAAACTTCCCTCGAATCTTAACCGATATCTTCGAATATTAGGTCGAAGAATCAACCCCGAACCCTAACTCCCCAAAGGCCTCCACCGTAACACCACAGAACCACCTCAACGTCCTCCTCCTGAATACCCAAACCTCTTCCTTCGAATCACACCAGAGCTCCTCGAATATCGATTTTGAGCCAGGAACCCTAGCGCCGCCACAAGATCCCCTGGTGGTGGCGCCAAACCTAAATCGCCCCAAATCAACACCAGTTGACCATCCAAACCCCCTTGTCCCAAATCCCATGTCAGTTCCACTCGAATCAAGTCAGAAGTTGTCGAATCTTAAATCAACTAACAGAACCAAAGCCTGAAATCAAGCCAAAGTAGGAAAATTAAAGTCGTCATCGACCTTAGTCGTGTGTTCTCAGTCGAGAACACTCAATTAAGGTCCATGTTGGCTTCAATCTCAAGTCGAAGTTTCAATTGAAACAGATTGGAGTTTAGCCTGTAATTTCTAGGTATTTCTTCTCTTTTTCTTATTTTTATTTCTGTTTGATTGTTCTCTGATTAAGTGTCATTGGAATTCGTCATTTTTATCATTTATTTCTCTCTTCTCCATCGGACTTTTCTTGTTCAAGTTTTCTTCTGTCAATTAATAACATATGTTATAAATAGTTTCATCAAATGGTTTGATGTCGAGTGTTGTATGTATTGATCCTTAGACACTTAGCTTCAGGGCTCATTGTCAATATACTGACAATGATCCTGCATTTTGTATAGGTTTGACTTAGAATTGTGTTACCTTATTCCCTGTATCTGAGTGAATCAATTTTGACCTTACTAGTTCAATCCAATAGTTCTGAATCATTGAATCCGTCATCTTAGTTGTAATACTGTTGGATTTAATTTGAAGTTCAATTGATGACTGAGTTTAGTGATTTGAATCTACTTGTTTGTTCTGTTAAGTTTGTTCTGATATGAATCTGACCTTGTTGATTTGTCCTAATGTTGTTCGTTCAGTTTTGTTTTATGTGTTTAATTAGTCAATTGTTAGATTTGAATTGGATCTAGCTATTGGGGGTCTGGTACATATTAAAGGGGATTAGGGAAGTAGTTTCATGCTGTTAGGCGGTAATTTGGGGATTAAAAAGTCTTAAATGGTTAGTTTAAGTGTTCTGTCAGTAGAGTACTAGCATAACATTAAAATAATGCATTGTTTAATATATAGTGGGCTGGGAAACATAACAGTATGGGGAGTGATTAGACAAATATGTGCCCATAACCTTTGAATTAAAAATAGAATGGGACATATAGTAGTGGGGGGACAAGTGAATAAAAAAATGAACAAGACATTTAGTAATGGTCTATAAGAGAATATCATGGGCAGAAGGGTTTTGATAATAGTTTAAGTGTTTAGAGAGTTGGGAGGAGGGGTCAGTTGCATATAAATAAGGAGACCTTGACAGAAGTAAAGGGGCTCTTCTTGGTCAGTTAGAAAAGAAAAGATAGAGAAAATCAGTATCAGAAGAGTATTCTTAAGAACCTAAAATCAGTTTCCTTCCTGTTGATATTGTTCAGTTGTTTGCTGGTCTATTTTTGGTTTAACTCAAGATCAATTGAGTCTATTTGGGTGTTGAGTGTTGCTGTATGGTTTGACAAACTTTCTGGGCTTGTGTTTGTGGCTGTTTGGAACTTCAAATTGCTGCTGTGTCATTGCTGTGTTACTGCTGCTGCTGACTATTTCTTCTCCTCTTCTTGTATTGCCATTTCCAGGTACACAACTTGATCCTGGGTAATTGTGAACTGAAATGTGAAGGATGACATAGTAATTGAAGCATGAGATTATGTGATTTAGTCAATTGATTTATGTATCAAAATGTTTGATTTCTTAATATATTAAGGCCTTTGCTTGAAGTTGTTGAAATTGTTTATGTCATAATAAACTGAAAACTGATTGTGTTAGCATGGACTATTAATTGTTTTGTCTCGAATGTATGTTAGTTTTATTCTTTAGTTTAAGTGCTAGTTGTAATTAGGTTCATGTTAAGTTGGTAGAATAAGTTAGGCTAGTTTCAGTTAGTTGCCTATTATCTTGTGTTGTAAATATGTTTGAAAAGTAAACCAACAATAATATAAACCTTAAGTAGTTACCTTTCTTTTCAATTAGCCATAAAAAGATTCTTGAGTACCACATTTCATATCTGCTCTAATAACTGGAAGCTGAAGGAAGAAAGTATAATTTAGAAAGCAAAATGAATCCACTGTTTAAATGTGTCTGATTAATTGATGTGCACATTTGTGAGCCGCCTTATGGTTTGCCCGGCTACAAGGGTTCGACCCCCCTTAACCCCGCCTGTGCGGCTGATTTCGTCCCATCTAGTTCGGGCCCGTCCCGGGCCCAATGCCATGCGCTTATTAAGAACTCTTGTCCATCGCTTGGATCGGGGTTCCTTTGGACCTAAAGTTGAAATGACATTTGGTCCGTTAGTGTTTAACTGATAGACCATAGGACTTCTTAATAACAATTAATTAGGACCTTTGTTTTATTTTTAGAGGCCAACATAAAAATGGAAAATCATAGTCGCTTTTAAGTTTGCCCTCTTAAAAAATAAATGAGACGAGCCTCGCCAAACAAAATACATAAGTTGTGGGGCCCTCATAAATGTATACTAAAATACTTAGATTTCGGGACGGGCCATTTAGCGAATTTCACGGCCTTCCCCAAATTAATAACGCGCTAGCCACTTTAGGCGCACCTTTAATAATTTTTACCTTCTTAAACTTGGGTGCACATTTATGTGACCCAAATCCAAATCTCAACGGTGTCGAAATGTGTCAATAACCATAGGTACATTGATGTGACGTGGTTCAAGACGCGCTTTCACGACGTTGCAATTCTCATTAAAAATAATAATAATAAAGCGGTTCAAAGTTAAAAGTACATAGGTAAAAAAATGTATTAAAAATCAGATAATTTAACCAAATATAACAGTTGAGCGACCGTGCTAGAACCACAGAACTCAGGAATGCCTAACACCTTCTCCTGGGTTAACAGAATTCCTTATCCGAATTTATGGTTCGTAAACTTTAATACCGAGTAAATTCTTTCTCGATTCGGGATTCAAATCGGTGACTTGGGACACCATAAATCTTTTAAGTGGTGACTCTGAATCTCTTAATAAACGAATCCCATTTCGATTGTCCTTTAATTGGAAAAACTCCCTATATTACACCTTCGCGAGGTGTAGTAGGCGAAAAAGGAGGTGTTAAATCGGGCTTGTATTTTGGTTCTGATGCCCGATACAGGTCTTATATGTTGTTTAAGTGCTTCCTTTAAAGTTTGATTGAAAACGGATGTCGTTTGACATGTTTCGGGCCTAAAATGGAAAATATAAAGTTTTATAAATTTGACAAGATTCTTGGATTTTAACTCTTAATTCATTGTTTTTGATTTTATTTTGGCGATTTAATCGCATGGTTAAGTGCGTAGGATGTTTTTGAGTTAGTGTGCATGTTTGGTTTGGAGTCTCGAGGGCTCGGGAGTGTTTCAGAGTGATTTTGAACTTGGTAAAATTGCAGAAAATATTGCTGAAATAGTACCGTGTACAGTACCCTGTGAACAGTACAGTGTACGGTACCCGTGAATAGTAAAAACGCGTGAACAGTAACCTCGGAAATTCTGGACAGAATGTTTAGTTTCTGAAAGTGGGACTTTATCCTATTTTCCATTTTTACCGATTAGGAGCTCAGATAAGGCGATTCTTTGAGAGATTTTGTAGAGAACAATAGGGTAAGTGTTCTTAACTCAATTTTGGCGATATTACTCGAATCTATTGCAAGTTTTGGCATTAAATCCGTGAATTTAGCGAGAAAAGCTGTGACGACCTGGCCTGTCGTCACGTGAGTTACCACCCCATTTCCCCTATATTATGTTGCTCTATATTTCAATATCCGTATTTGAGTTGATCGGGTAGAATTGGATTGGTTTTAGTTGGAAATGAGGCACTTAGCCTCTTAGAGGGAAGCTTGTTTTGAAAAAGTCAACCGAAAGTTGACTATATAGTTAGAGGGCACGGATATGAATTCCGGTGATTTGGTTAGATTCGGGGGATGATTTGTGACTTAGGAGTGCAATCGGAATTGAATTTGGAGGTCTGGTGTGGAATTAGGCCTGAATTGGCGAAGTTTGAATTTTGGCGAATTCCGGTTGATAAGTGAGATTTTGATCTGAGGGTCGGAATGGAGTCCCGAGAGTTGCAGTAGCTCCGTTAGGTGATTTTGGATATGTATGAAAAGTTTCAGGCCATTCGGAGGTGGTTAGGTCGGGTTTTTGATCGAATGTACAATTCGGAAGTTTTCAAGAAACTTAGGCTTTGATTTGAGGATAATTGAGGATTTTTGATGTTAACGATAGTGTTTTGATGGTTCGAGCGAGTTTGAATAAGGTAATAGATCATGTTTGTGCTTTTGGTTGAGGTCCCGGGGGCCTCGGGGTGAATTCGGGTGGTTAAACGGAGAATTCAGAGTTTATTGCATGTTTGAAGTTGCTGGTTCTGTCATTTTCGCTTCTGCGCAAAATGGACCGCATAAGCGGTTCCGCAGATGCGGCTAAGGGGTCGCCAAAGCGGTTCTGGGAGTCTTGGAGCTCTTTTGCAGAAGCGGACAAAGGTCCGCACAAGCGGCAACCGCAGGTGCGGTTTAAGACCGCAGAAGCGGTCCCTGTGGATTTAAGTGAGATCGCAGAAGCGATCATATGGTCGCGGATGCGGTGATCGCAGGTGCGGTAATTTAACCGCAGGAGCGGAAATCAACCTGGAATTAAAGTGAACAGTGTTCACGAATTTGAAAGAGAAGAAAAATATTTTGGACTTCGAGTTAGGCGGTTTCTTGGGCGATTTTGAAGAGAATTCGAAGGGGTTTCATCAGGTAAGAGTTATTGGACTCGGATTATGTTATTATGGTGTAAAAACATGGATTAATCACTGAATTTCAAAGGATTAAAGGTTAAAAATGGAGGTTAGGGCTTGAAACTTAAGGGGGCTTAAACTAGGGATTTGAGGGGTCAAATGGACTCCGATTCTTGTGAATTTTATATGTACGGACTCGTGGAGAGACGAGGAATCCGGTGATGTGAATTTCGTAATTTTTCAAGAAGTGGGCCCAGGGCTCGGGTTTTGCCATCTTCGTGATTTTTTGTGTTTTTTGAATTCTTTTAATTGGGTTATGTTTCTTTAGCCCATTTTAATGTATTCGTTTGGTTTTGGCCAGATTCGACATGAGAGGAGGTCGATTCGAGAGGAAAAGGCTTAGCGGACTAGTCTTGTGGCCGGTTTGAGGTGAGTAATAGATAGAAGATGACCTGAGGGTTTGAAACCCCGGTATATCACACTGTGATGCTATATTGAGGCGAGATACGTACTCTACGGTGAGTGCGGGGTCGTTTGTGATTGGGGACTATGGTTTAGTCCGTCCAAGTGATGTTCATAATGTGTTATTGACTAGAAATTGATTGGTAAACATCCTACTTGGATTGCTATGAGCATATTTGGGCTGTGTGCTGATTATTTGGATCCCTTAGGGATTATTATTACTATTTCCATGATGCTTAGCATGTTTTCACGATATCAGTCCTGAGTTAAACACTATCTCGAAATGATTAGTAAATTTCTAAAGTTTTAAACACTTAATCTATAATTCCTAATAATTGGAACTGAAAATGATAAACTTGACTGTGCCTGTGTGGCTTACATGCATATATCTGGATTGAGTGTGGATCGGGCTGCACGCCGCATCGAATGCTACGATAATATTGCGCTTAGGCTTTAGGAGCCCCTCCGGAGTCTGAACCCCCACAGTGAGCGCGGGTACCCAAATGGATCGGGCTGTACGCTGCAGCGGTCATATGCATTGCATTGCATTCACGCATCGAAATCTATCTGTTCTACTTGTTATTGCTTGCTGTTGTTCCACTATTAAATATGTTGAATTATTGGTTATGGCTTTGCATTGTTATATTTCGGGATTTCTTACCTTCAGCCATTATATATGTCTATTACTACCGAGTTGGAAGTACTCACTTTACTCCCTGCACCATGTGTGCAGATTTAGGTGTTCCAGAGGCTTAGTTAAGCTGTTTGCTACTTCTAGAGCTTTCAGGAGTTGTCGAGGTAGCTGCCTGACGTCCGCAGAACCCGACTCCTCCCCTTATCCCTTTTATCTTTCCGCATTTTAGAACTCTGTATTACATTAGAGTTTGCTACTCACGACCCCAAGTCTTTGGTAGATATTGGTTATGCCAGTGTTTCGTACTGTCTCTATCTAAATTATTTAGTTAATAGACTTGTTAAACTGTTAATTTAATGCTATAAATTGGTAATGTGATGTGTGATTGGGTTGTGAGTGTTAATTGGTAGGGCTTGCCTAGAAATGGTGTTGGGCGCCATCACGACCGGGATTGGGGTCGTGACAAGTTGGTATCAGAGCCCAGGTTACTAGGCCTCATGAGTCATGAGCCGGTTAGTAGAGTCTCGCAGATCGGTACGTAGACATATGTATTTATCCTCGAGAGGCTGCAGAACCTTTAGGAAACACTTTATATTCTTGAACTCTTGTCGTGCGGCTTTGTTTTTCTGAGACCTAAACTTCTGTATTCTATTCTCTCGCAGATGGCGAGAACCCGTGCTACCGGACGTGACAGACGACCACCATTGCCACCCGCTATAGGTCGTGGTCGTAGTCGGTGTCGAGGCAGACCAGTGAGAGCAACACCTGCAGATCCACCAGCTGCCCAGGTTCCGGATCAGCCTCCAACTGTAGATGCTCCAGCAGCACCTGTTCAGGCACCGACAATGCCCATTGTAATTCCTGGTCTTCAGGAGGCTTTAGCTCAGATCTTATCCGTCTGCACTGGCCTGACTCAGGCAGTCTCAGCCACTACTGCAGCAGCTACTTCTCAGACCAGGGGTGGTCAGCAGACCCTCGCTGCTTGCACACCCGAGCAAGGTGTCTAGGGATTGCAGACACCGGGAGCAGCCCCAGCTCAGCCAATCGGACCAGTTGCACCAGTTTCCTCTGTTGCGCCAGTCGCACCAGCTCCAGACTTTGTGGTTCCAGCTATGCCAGACGACGAGCAGCGTCGACTGGAGAGGTTCGGTAGGCTCCAACCTCCGATGTTCAGTGGCACTGAGGGTGAGGATGACCAGGGATTTCTAGACAAGTGTCAGCGTATGCTTCGCACTGCAGGGATTTTGGAATCGAGTGGAGTGGATTTTACTACTTTCCAGTTCTCAGGGCCTGCATTTATATGCTGGGAGGAGTTTGAGAGGCGTAGGCCTGTTGGAGCAGCACCCCTTACTTGGCAGCAATTCTCCACTCTCTTTCTGGAGAAGTATGTACCGCAGTCTCGCAGAGAGGAGCTGCGTCGTCAGTTTGAGTGGTTGGTTCAGGTAGACATGACTGTGACCCAGTATGAGTTGAGATTTATGCAGCTAGATCGGCATGCTACTTGAATGATCCCGATAGATCGAGAGAGGATTAGGAGGTTTGTGGATGGTCTTAACTATCCAGTCCGTATTTTGATAACTAGAGAGAGGGTTGTGGCTGCCTTGTTTGAGGAGGTAGTTGATATGGCTCGACAGATTGAGACAGATCGCCGTCGGGAGCATGAGGAGAGGGAGGCCAAAAGGCCTCGAGGTTCAGGTAGCTTAAGTGGTGCTTCGTGTAGGGGCCAGTTCCAGCGCAGCAGAGGTCATTCCTTCAGACCTCCTCAGTCAGGTTGTACAGAGTCTAGTGGGGCTTCTTTAGGCCGTTGTCATCAAGGTTATCAGCAGGGTCAATCTTCACTTAGCGCCCTTCCAGCTCAGTGCTCTACTCCTTCCTCTTGAGCCTAGGGTTCGTCTGCAGCGAGGGGTTCCCTTCAGTCCCCTTCTCCAGCTCCGGGTCGTTGCTATAAGTGCGGTGAGTTTGGTCACATGAGGAGACATTGTCCTCGGCTTCGTGGTGGTCAGTCTCAGCAGAGGGATCAGCCCTCATCTTCTACTCCTGTTTCATCAGCACCCACTCAGTCAGCTAGAGGTGGAGGCCAGGTATCAGAAGGCTGCCCCAAGGGTGGAGACGGACTGGCGGTGGTCAGGCTCGATTCAATGCTCTTCCAGATAGGAGGGATGCCATTGCATCCGATGCTGTTATCACAACTATTATCTCAGTCTGCCACAGGGATGCCTTTGTTTTGTTTGATAACGGATCTACCTATTCCTATGTATCTTCATATTTTGCTTATCATTTGGGTACAACCCATGGTTGTCTTGCCTTGTCTGTGCACGTATCTACCCCGGTAGGTGATACTATTATTGTGGATCATGTATATCGATCATGTCTGGTGACTATTGGGGGTCTGGAGACCCGAGTTGACTTGTTATTGTTGGGCATGGTAGATTTTGATGTGATTCTGGGTATGGATTGGCTATTCCCGTACCATGCTATTCTGGACTGTCATGCCAAGACAGTTACGTTGACTATTCCGGGTGTTCGAGTGGTGAGGTATGACTGATTATGTGCCCAGCAAGGTGATTTCTTTCTTAAAGGCCCAACGGATGGTTGGGAAGGGTTATTTATCGTATTTGGCTTTTGTGAGAGATGTCGGAGCTGAACTCCTAGTCTTGATTTAGTTCTTTTTGCGAGGGATATCCCTGATGTGTTTCCAGCAGACCTGCTGGGCATGCTTCCGGATAGGGACATTGATTTCGGTTTGATCTGGTGCCGAGCACTCAGCCCATCTCTATTCCTCCCTATCGTGTGACACCAGCCGAGTTAAAGGAATTGAAGGACCAGCTTCAGGAACTCCTAGATAAGGGGTTCATTCGCCCGAGTGTGTCACCGTGGGGTGCATCGGTCTTATTTGTGTAGAAGAAGGATGTCACGATGAGAATGTGCATTGACTACAGACAGTTGAACAAGGTGACAGTGAAGAACAAGTATGCACTACCCCGTATTGAGGATTTGTTTGACCAGCTTCAGGGGCCAAAGGTATTCTCTAAGATTGATCTCCGTTCAGGCTATCACCAGTTGAAGATTAGGGATTCAGACATTGTGAAGACGACTTTTAGGACGAGATATGGGCACTATGAGTTTCTAGTTATGTCATTCGGGCTGACTAATGCCCCAACCGCGTTCATGCACTTGATGAATAGTGTATTTCAGCCGTATCTGGATTCATTTGTGATTGTGATTATTGATGATATCCTGGTGTACTCGCGTAGCCAGGAGGAGCACGCGCAACATTTGAGGGTGGTGTTGCAGAGACTGAGAGAGGAGAAACTCTATGCAAAGTTCTCCAAGTGTGAGTTCTGGCTTAGTTCTGTGGCTTTTCTGGGACACGTGGTGTCCAGTGATGGTATTCAGGTTGATCCAAAGAAGATTGAGGCGGTGTGGAGTAGGCCTAGACCGTCCTCAGCCACTGATATTCAGAGTTTCCTCGGTTTG
Source organism: Nicotiana glauca (assembly GCA_026770625.1). Classification (NCBI taxonomy): domain Eukaryota; kingdom Viridiplantae; phylum Streptophyta; class Magnoliopsida; order Solanales; family Solanaceae; genus Nicotiana; species Nicotiana glauca. The sequence goes on from MU675976.1 coordinate 22,622, forward strand.
GGGGGTTATTATCGCATGTTCGTTCAGGGTTTTTCATCTATTGCTTCGCCTTTGACCAAGTTGACGCAGAAGGGTGCACCATTTGTATGGTCAGACGAGTGAGAGGAGAGCTGTCAGAAGCTCAAACACTTTGACCACAGCTCCGATATTAGTATTTCCATCAGTTTCAGGTTCTTACACGGTGTATTGTGATTCTTCGAGAGTTAGAATCGGATGTGTGTTAATGCAGGAGGGTAGAGTTATTGCATATGCTTCTCGTCAGTTGAAGCCTCATGAGAAGAACTACCCTGTACATGATTTAGAGTTGGCTGCTATAGTTCATGCTTTGAAGATTTTGAGGCACTATTTATATGGTGTATCTTATAAGGTATTCACCGATCATCGCAGCCTTCAGCATTTGTTCAAACAGAAGGATCTTAATTTGAGGCAGCGGAGGTGGCTTGAGTTACTCAAGGACTATGACATTACCATTTTTTATCATCCGGGAAATGCTAATGTAGTGGCGGATGCTTTGAGCTGAAAGACGGTGAGTATGGGTAGTTTGGTGTATATTCCAGTTGGGGAGAGGCCCTTTGCAGTTGATGTCCAGGCTTTGGCCAATCGGATGGTGAGGCTAGATATTTCGGAGCCTAGTCGGGTATTGGCTTATGTGGTATCTCGGTCTTCCTTGTATGACCGCATTAGAGAGCGCCAATATGATGACCCGCATTTGCTTGTCCTGAAGGACAGGGTCCAACATGATGATGCCAGAGATGTAACTATTGGTGATGATGGTGTGTTGCGAATGTAGGGCCAGATTTTCATGCCCAATGTGGATGGGCTCCGGGAGTTGATATTAGAAGTGGCCCACAGCTCACGGTATTCCATTTATCCGGGTGCCGCGAAGATGTATCGGGATTTAAGGCAGCACTACTGGTGGAGAAGAATGAAGAATGATATTGTGAGTTATGTAGCTCGGTGTCTCAACTGTCAGCAGGTCAAATATGAGCATCAGAGGCCCGGTGGTGTACTTCAACAGATGGATATTCCAGAGTGGAAATGGGAGAGGATTACTATAGATTTTGTGAGTGGTCTCCCTCGTACCTCGAAGACGTTTGATTCGATTTAGGTGATTATGGATAGGCTGACCAAGTCCGCGCACTTCATTCCGCTGTATAGTACCTATTCTTCGGAGCGGTTAGCGGAGATTTTCATTCGGGAGATTGTACGGTTGCATGGGGTCCCAATTTCCATTATCTCAGATAGGGGTACTCAGTTTACTTCCCAGTTTTGGAGGACTTTTTAGCGAGAGTTGGGCACACAGGTAGAGTTGGGCACAGCGTTTCATCCTCAGATGTACGGACAGTCCGAGCGTACTATTCAGATATTGGTGGACATGTTGCGAGCCTATGTTATTGACTTTGGAGGTTCTTGGGATGGGTTCTTGTCGCTTGCAGAGTTTGCTTACAACAACAACTATCAGTCCAGCATTCAGATGGCGCCGTATGAGGCCTTACATGGAGACGGTGTAGATCTCCGGTTGGTTGGTTTGAGCCCGGTGAGGCTAGGTTATTGGGGACAAAGCTGGTCTAAGATACCTTAGAGAAGGTGAAAGTGATCCAGGAGAGACTACGCACAGCTCAGTCGCGTTAGAAGAGTTATGCGGACTGGAAGGTTCGGGATGTATCTTATATGGTAGGCGAGAAGGTCTTGTTGAAGGTTTCGCCCATGAAGGGCGTTATGCGATTTGGAAAGAAAGGGAAGCTGAGTCCGAGGTTCATTGGGCCTTTTGAGATACTTAGGAGGATTGGAGAGGTGGCTTATGAGCTTGATTTTCCACCTAGCTTGTCTAGCGTGCATCCGGTATTCCAGTATCCATGCTCCGGAAGTATGTTGGGGACCCGTCTCATGTGTTGGACTTCAGTACAGTTCAGTTGGATGATGATTTGACCTATGATGTGGAGCCAATGGCTATTTTGGGTTCAGAGATTGAGATCAAAGGATATAGCTTCGGTGAAGGTGCAGTAGAGAGGTCGGCCCATGGAGGAGGCCACTTGGGAGACCGAGTGGGAGATGCGGAGCAGATATCTTCACTTGTTTGAGACTCCAGGTATGTTTCTTGACCCGCTCGAGGACGAGCATTTGTTTTAGTTGGGGAGGATGTGACGACCCGGCCCACCGTCACGTGAGTTACCACCCAATTTCCCCCATATTATGTTGCTCTATGTTTCAATATCATTATTTGAGTTGATCGGGTAGAATTAGATTGGTTTTAGCTGGAAATGAGGCACTTAGCGTCTTAGAGGTAAGCTTGTTTTGGAAAAGTCAACCAGAAGTTGACTATAAAGTTAGAGGGCTCGAATGTGAATTCCGGTGATTTGGTTAGTTTCGGGGGATGATTTGTGACTTAGGAGTGCGATCGGAATTGAATTTGGAGGTTCGGTGTGGAATTAGGACTGAATTGGCAAAGTTTGAATTTTGGCAAATTCCGGTTGATAGGTGAGATTTTGATCCGAGGGTCGGAATGGAGTTTTGAGAGTTGCAGTAGCTCCGTTAGGTTATTTTGGATATGTGTACAAAGTTTCAAGCCATTCAGAGGTGGTTAGGTCGGGTTTTTGATCGAATGTGCAATTCGGAAGTTTTTAAGAAACTTAGGCTTTGATTTGAGGATCATTGAGGATTTTGATGTTAACGATAGTGTTTTGATGGTTCGAGCAAGTTTGAATAAGGTAATAGATCATGTCTGTGCTTTTGGTTGAGGTCCCGGGTACCTCGGGGTGAATTCGGGTGGTTAAACGGAGAATTCGGAGTTTGTTGCATGTTTGAAGTTGCTGGTTCTGTTAACATCTGCGGAAAAGGGACTGCATAAGCTGTTCCGCAGATGCGGCTAAGGGGTTGAAATGCGGTTCTGGGAGGCTTGGAACTCTTCCGCAAAAGCGGACAAAGGTCCGCACAAGCGGCAACCGCATGTGCGGTTTAAGACCGCAGAAGCGGTCCCTAGGGATTTAAGTGAGATCGCAGAAGTGATCATTTGGTCGCAGATGCGGTGACCGCATGTGCGGTAATTTAACCGCATGAGCAGAAATCAACCTGGAATTAAAGTGAACAGTGTTCACGAATTTGAAAGAGAAGGAAAAATATTTTGGACTTCGACTTAGGCGGTTTCTTGGGCGATTTTGAAGAGAATTCGAAGGGGTTTCATCAGGTATGAATTATTGGACTCGGATTATGTTATTATGGTATAAAAACAAGGATTAATCACTGAATTTCAAGGGATTAAAGATTAAAAATGGAGGTTAGGGCTTGAAACTTAAGGGGCTTAAACTAGGGATTTGAGGGGTCAAATAGACTCCGATTCTTGTGAATTTTATATCTACGGACTCGTGGAGAAACGAGGAATCCGGTGATGTTAATTTCGTAATTTTTCGAGAAGTGGGACCGGGGCTCGGGTTTTGCCAACTTCGTAATTTTTGGTGTTTTTCGAATTCTTTTAATTGGGTTATGTTTCTTCAGCCCATTTTAATGTATTCGTTGTGGTTTTGGCCAGATTCGACGCGCGAGGAGGTTGATTCGAGAGGAAAAGGCTTAGCGGACTAGTCTTGTGGCCGGTTTGAGGTGAGTAATAGATGTAGATGATGACGTGAGGGTTTGAAACCCCGGTATATCACACTGTGACGCTATATTGAGGCGAGACACGTACTGTACGGTGAGTGCGGGGTCGTTTGTGATTGGGGACTATGGCTTAGTCCGTTCGAGTGATGTTCATAATGTGTTATTGACTAGAAATTGATTGGTAAACATCCTACTTGGATTGCTATGAGCATATTTTGCTGTGTACCGATTATTTGGATCCGTTAGGGATTATTATCACTGTTTCCATGATGCTTAGCATGTTTTCACGATATCAGTCCTGAGTTAAACACTGTCTCGAAATGATTAGTAAATTTCTAAAGTTTTAAACACTTAATCTATAATTCCAAATAATTGTAACTGAAAATGATAAACTTGACTGTGCCCGTGTGGCTTACATGCATATATCTGGACTGAGTGTGGATCGGGCTGCACGCCGCAGCGAATGCTACGATAATATTGCGCTTGGGCTGTAGGAGCCCCTCCGGAGTCTGAACCCCCACAGTGAGCGCGGGTACCCAAATGGATCGGTCTGTACGCCGCAGCGGTCATGTGCATTGCATTGCATTCATGCATTGAAATCTATCAGTTCTACTTGTTATTGCTTGTTGTTGTTCCACAGTTAAATGTGTTGAATTATTGGTTATAGCTTTGCATTGTTATATTTCGGGATTTCTTTCCTTCAGCCATTATATATGTCTATTACAACTGAGTTGTGAGTAATCACTTTGCTCTCAGCACGTGCATATTCAGGTGTTCCAGAGGCTTAGTTAATTTGTTTGCTGCTTCCAGAGCTTTCAGGAGTTGTCGAGGTAACTGCCTGACGTCCACAGAACCCGACTCCTCCCCTTATCCCTTTTATCTTTCCGCATTTTAGAACTCTGTATTACATGAGAGTTTGGTACTTTGTTATCTTAGAGGCTCTAGACTCATGACTCCAGGTCTTTGGGAGATGTTGGTTATGTCAGTGTTTCGTATTGTCTCTATCTAAATTATTCGGTTAATAGACTTGTTAAACTGTTAATTTATTGCTATAAACTGGTAATGGGATGTGTGATTGGGTTGTGAGTGTTAATTGGTCGGGCTTGCCTAGCAATGGTGTTGGGCGCCATCATGACCGGGATTGGGGTTGTGACAAAAGCTTAGAAACCCTATCGAATAGATTTGATGATTTGAGGGTCGAAATTTAGTAATTTTGGTATGGTTAGACTCGTGGTTGGATGAGGTTTTATATTTTGTAATTTTTGTCGAGTTCCGAGACGTGGACCCCACGGGCGAATTTTTAGTACAATTTTGGATTTTTAATGGAAAATGTAGAATTTTATATGGAAGTAATTTCTATAATTTTTATTGATTGAATCGAATTGTTTATAACTAGATATGAAGCTTTGGACGAATTCGCGAGGCGAAGGCTTGTAGAAAATTTGAATTGGTAGCAAAGCGAGGTAAGTGTTTGGTCTACCCTAGCTTGAGGGAATATGAGTTGAGTCATATTTGTTATTTGCTACTTGTCGAGTACGACGTATAGGCATGGTGACGAGTATCTATACGTCGGTGTCTAGCATGACCGTGAGTCTTTATATCGCGAATATTTGAATTTGCCATATCTTCCCTAATGAAATGGTGACTTTAATATGTTGTAAAGAACATGTGATATTAAAAATTTGAGGAACATTGGCTCGAGTTATAAAATGAATTAGAAGTGAGAAGTTAAAGAAATAGAAGGAAAAATTAAATTATTCCCTCGCCAACAAAATATTCATGGAATAGTTGACATATTCCTTACTGGGAAATTCTGTTATATATTATTATTGAGTCCTTGTTGGACCCCTATTAATATTTTCCAGGTATTTCCTTTCCCTTATTTGTGATTGTTGTTTGGGCGAGGAAAAGTGATAATGCACGAAGGGTGATGTCGTGCATTGTTTGATATCGTGAGGGAAGAGTGCAAAGCACGAAGGGTGATACCCTGCACTTATTGTTGTTTGTTGTGAATTTATTTTTACTATTTGTTCAACTACATTTAAATCTCTCATTTTTACTATCATTGTGATTCTTTATGTTGGCATTTTCCCTTTTGTTGTGTTGCTTGTTATTATTGAGTCAAGGTATATTGGTACTACGTCGTGTCTTGAATTTGTGCCATAATTGCTATATGTTTATGTGACTTAATTGTTGCTTTTCATTATTTATTTTCCTCAGTGAGTTATAATTGTTGTGTACTTGTTGTTTATGAATTTGTATTAATTATTGTTTTTATTAGAGCAAATTTCATTTGGAAGAACTGTTGATAAAATAAAATGGGAGCAGGTGGTACGTTTACCACAAATGATATATTACAAATGGGAGCTAGTGGTACGCCTACCACAAATTATATTGATTATTCGTTATTGGTTTCCATGCCGGTAACATAATGTGCACAAATGGAGTGAGTGGTACGCCTACCACAAATGATATTGAAATGGGAGCGAGTGGTACGCCTACCACAAATGATATTGAAATGGGAGCGAGTGGTACGCCTACCACAAATTATATTGATTATTCGTTATTGGTTTCTATGCTGGTAACATAATGTGCACAAATGGGAGCGAGTGGTACGCCTACCACAAATGATATTGAAATTGGAGCGAGTGGTACGCCTACCACAGATGATATTGAAATGGGAGCGAGTGGTACGCTTACCACGAGATATGAAATGAAATGGGATCGGGTTGCACGCCTACAACAAGATGAGTTGAACTTGAAAGTGATCTTAATTCTATTACTCATTTATTTCTGATATTATATTTTGTTGCCACCCCAGAGTATGTCTTCCCCTTCCCAAATATTATATGTTATTTCCTGTCATTTCTTGTTGTATATATACTAAAACTGCACAGGTTTATGTGAGTGTCTGGTCCTAGCCTCGTCACTAATTCGCCGGGGTAGGCTAGGCATTTACCAGCACATGGGGTCGGTTGTGCTGATACTACACTCTGTGCTTTTTTGCACGGATACAGGTTTTGGACAACAACAGCAGTAGTGCAAGTGTTAGCATTTCGATGAGCGAGACACCGAGGTATCCTTGCAGGTGTCCGCAGGCCCGACGTCTCCTCTATCCTTATTTTTAGTCTTTTATCTCATGTATTCGAGACAAATAGTTTTATATTTCTTTCAAATTATTGTGTTTAGTATTCTTAGAAGTTCGTGAGTATTGTGACACCAGTTCTTGGGTAGAGGTTTGTGTTTGCATTACGTTGTCGTATCTAGTATTATCTATTAACTATTCCGCTAAATTTATTTATTCCGCTGTATTTATATTATTGCTGTTAAATTTGTTAAAAGAAGAATTTGAAAGTAAGAACAGTAGTTAATAATTGGCTTGCCTAGATCCTATTAGTAAGCGCCATCATGACTCCCGATGGTGGAAAAAGCCGGGTCGTGACAAGTTGGTATCAGAGCTCTAGGTTACATAGGTCTCACAACTCACGAACAAGTTTAGTAGAGTCTGATGGATCGGTACAGTGACGTCTATATTTATCCCCAGAGGCTACAGAGTTAGGAAAAAGTTTCACATTGGTTCTTTCTTGTCGTGTGGTTCATTTTCTCAAAGCTAATTGAATTTCTACTCTTGTCTTTCCATGAATGGTGAAGTCACGTACCTCTTATTTAGCCGAACAACGGCACAGACCACTGATAGATCAACTATGCCTTCAGAAGTTTTGCGGAGGTTGGATAGGTTTCACCAATCTTTTCGCTACCACCTTCAGCGGTGCATCTTTTCAGGACCCTCGAGATTTTCTTGACCGTTGCGATGAGGTATTGCAGAACGTGAGAATAGTTGAAAGCTAGAGGGTTGATTTTGCTGTTCTTCGGATGGCAAATAGAGGTAGTAGAAAGATAATGTATTTACCATACCAGTTGTGGTTCCAACGGAAGGTGCAAATGTATCAAGAGATCACCTAATGAATCGTGTGGTGTTTCAATGGACCTTGACGCCTGGTTGATTTATTTAAGTTGTGAAGGACAAATATTGTGGATTATCGGATGTTGTGACTTTGACTTAGCATCAAATGGGGAATTCCACTATCAGTGAATGGATCGTATGTTCATGTCTTATGTCAGTTTTGGTTTGGAATGTATATATATTGTATGGAAAGGTTCCCAATAATTTATACATATTTAAGGGTTGGTACTTTGCAGGGGGTAAGGTTGGAACTTGTGGTAAGTCTGCCTTCTTAATAATCCAACACTTTAGTATCAAGAGAGTTAGGGAAACAACTTTAAATTTACAAAATGTCTACTCAGTGTGGCACTCATGGTTGCGGATTTGGGGTGCTTTGGAGGAAATACAATGGTAGAAGACCTTCTTGACTATGTGGTTTGTGCCAAGATTTATCTGTATGGAATTTTACCTTTGTGATCGTTGTGCGTAAATAGGGGTAAGAATCACCCCCATAGAATAATGAAGAGTATGTGAATAAATATAGTAGCTCAGCAATGTTAAGCCAGCATAGCAAAAGAGGAAATTGGCCGCCGATATTTGTGGCAAGCCTACGAAGAGGGAAAACTGGGCAAAGCTCTATTTTAAGAAATGTTTTGAGGGAGTTTACCTCCCGGATTCTCTGCAATATGTGGTATATGTTATCTGAACGGTTGTGCCAGGTCACCATGACAGTGTCTGAATGTGTCATCAGGTTCAATAAGTTAGCTGACCTCAAAGGAATTGTTTTGAATGTGGTAGTTGGAGAAATATAATTTATGAAAGCACCCAGGCTATGTTCCCCATTGCAGTCAATACTCAAGTTACATAACCAGCCAGAGGTAGGGGTCAGGATGTTAGAGGTGGAGGTGAGACTCCTACAGGTGGAGACCCAGCCGTTTATATAATTTCTATGGTATGGCTGGGTTCACTACACCAGATGGTGTCATCACATATACAATTTTGATTGTTATAAAAAGGATATTTTTCCTTAATTTGATTTGGTTTTGAAAAAAATTAAAATAAAAAATTGAGGCGAGTCCTTCTATCATGATCCACTTATGAGCGAGCTTCGTAATTCTGAGATCCGCTTATGTGAATGCTCCTGTTGAGATATTCGACGGAGATGCCTAAATCAATCAGTACATGTTGTGATATTATTAAACAAAAAACATTTGAAAGAAGAAGAAATGAAATATTTCAGTTGGCACGACATGCATAACACTGGTGACTCAGCGCTAAGGACGAGATCCTCGCATATTTATGTAATGAGAAGTATTTAAACCGTAATTATTGAGTTTAGACTACGAGATGTGGTTATGGTCATACCTATGAAGCGTTTTATGTCAAGATATCATTGTGATAATGCCTTTCTTATGATACGTATGTTAGTGGTATTGATATATACTTTATGGTGTTTTGTCGTATTGTGGAAATATTGTTAGTAGTCGTTTTGGTGTTACTCTGATAGGTGGATAGGCCCAGTTACAGGGGAGGCACTACCGAAATTTCTGAAGAACTTGGGAGTTAAAAAAAAACAATTTGGGATATTGAGATTACAAGGGAAAAATCGTGTACCTAATGTAGATGGGCTTCGAGGATTGATTCTGGAGGAGGCCCACAGTTCCCGATATTCTATTCATCCCGGTGCAATAAAGATGTATCAAGATTTGCGGCAATATTATTGGCGGTGTAGAATGAAAAAGGACATTGTGGCATATGTAGCACGATGTTTGAATTGTCAACAGGTTAAATATAAGCATCAGAGGCCTGATGGTCTATTTCAGAGAATTGAGCTTCCCGAGTGGAAATGGGAGCTGATCACTATGGACTTTGTTACTGGACTTTCGTTGACCCGGAAGAAGTTTGATGCGGTTTGGGTCATTGTTGATAGACTGACCAAGTCAGCGCATTTCATTCCTGTGGCAGTCACCTATTCATCCGAGAGGTTAGCTAAAATTTATATCCGGGAAATTATTTGCCTTCACGGTGTGCCGGTATCTATCATTTTTTATCGAGGTACGGAGTTTACCTCACATTTCTCGAAAGCAGTTCATCGAGAGTTAGGCACCCAGGTGCAGTTGAGCACAACATTTCATCCTCAGATGGATGGACAGTCAGAACAAACTATTCAGTTATTGGAGGATATGCTCCGAGCCTGTGTTATTGACTTTGGAGGTTTGTGGGATCAGTTCCTGCCTTTACCAGAGTTTGCCTATAATAACAACTATCAATCGAGTATCCAGATGGCTCCTTATGAAGCTTTGTATGGTAGATGGTGTCGGTCTCCGGTTGTATGGTTTGAGCTAGGAGAGGCTCGGTTGTTGGTACAAATTTGGTTCAGGAAGCCTTGGACAAGGTCAAGATCATTCAGGATAGGCTTCGTACAGCTTAGCCCAGGAAAAAAAGTTATGCAGATTGTAAGGTTCGAGATATAGCTTTCATGGTTGGGGAGCGAGTATTGCTCTGACTGTCGCCTATGAAGGGTGTGATGAGATTTGGAAAGAAGGACAAGCTTAGCCCTAGGTTTATTGGCCCATTTGAGATTCTTGAGCGAGTTGGAAAGGTGGCTTATAAACTTGCATTGCCGCCTAGCTTATCAGGCGTGCATCCAGTTTTTCATGTATCTATGCTCCGAAAATATCACGGCAATCCAGCCCACGTGTTGGATTTCAGCACTGTCCAGTTGGACAAAGACTTGTCTAATGAGGAAGAGCCTGTAGCTATTTTAGACAGGCAGGTTCGTCAGTTGAGATCCATTAATTTTCCCTCTGTTCGTGTTCAATGGAGAGGTCAATCTCCTGAGGCTTTGACCTGGGAGTCCTGGGCTGATATGCGGAGCCGTTATCCCCATCTATTCCCTGACTCAGGTACTTCCTTCTTATGTACGTTCGAGGATGAGTGGTTGTTTTAGAGGTGGAGAATGTGACGACCCAAAGGGTCATCACTTGTTTTCTTATTCATTCCGTGCTTCCGAGGCCTTGAAAACCTCATTTATAATTTCTTCGATTTGCGTACGCAGTCCGTACGCGTAGCTGGAAGCTCAAATATGAAATTATGTGAAAATTTGTTAAGTTTTGATATTAAAATGAGTAAATTTGACTTCGGTAAATACTTTTGGTAAACAGACCCGGACCCGTGATTTGACGGTCTCGGAAGGTCCATAGAAAAATATGGGACTTGGGCGCATGCCCGGAATCGAATTCCGTGGTCCTAGGCCCGAGAAATGAATTTTTCTGCAAAATTATTTTTTGAAAATGTTTAAGGAAAATGAAAATGAAATTTGATTGAAATGTGATGGTATCGGGCTCGTATTTTGGTTCTGACACCCGGTACATGTCTTATATGCTGTTTAAGCGCTTCCTATAAAGTTTGGTTGAAAACGGATGTCGTTTGATGTGTTTCGGGCCTAAAATGGAAAATATGAAGTTTTATGAAATTTTAAAGAATTCTTGGATTTTTAAGGCTTAATTCATTGTTTTGATGTTATTTTGGAGATTTGATCGCACGATTAAGTTCGTATGATGTTTTTGAGTTAGAGTGCATGTTTGGTTTGGAGCCCCAAGGGCTCGGGAGTGTTTTAGGAGTGTTTTGGAGTGATTTCGAACTTGGTAAAATTGCAAAAACAGTATCGTGTACAGTATCCGGTGAAGTAAAAATGCGTGAACAGTAACCTCGGAAATTCTGGACAGAATGTTTAGTTTCTGAAAATGGGACTTTGTCCCATTTTCCATTTTTACCGATTTGGAGCTCGGATAAGGCGATTCTTTGAAAGATTTTTGTAGAGAACAACAAGGTAAGTGTTCTTAACTCAATTTTGGTTATATTACTCGAATCTATTGCAAGTTTTGGCATTAAACCCGTGAATTTAGCGAGAAAAGCTTAGAAACCCTCTCGAATAGATTTGAGGATTTGAGGGTCGAAATTTAGTAATTTTTGTATGGTTAGACTCGTGGTTGGATGAGGTTTCATATTTCATAATTTTTGTCGAGTTCCGAGACGTGGTCCCCACGGGCGAGTTTTTAGTGCAATTTCGGATTTTTAATGGAAAATGCAGAATTTCATATGGAATTAATTCCTATAATTTTTATTGACTGAATCGAATTGTTTATAACTAGATTTGAAGCTTCGGACGAATTCGCGAGGCGAAGGCTTGTAGAAAATTTGAATTGGTAGCAAAGCGAGGTAAGTGTTTGGTCTACCCTAGCTTGAGGGAATAGAAGTTGAGTCATATTTGTTATTTTGCTACTTGTCGAGTACGACGTATAAGCATGGTGACGAGTATCTATACGTCAGTGTCTAGCATGACCGTGAGTCTTTATATTGCGAATATTTGAATTTTCCATATCTTCCCAAATGAAATGATGACTTTAATATGGTGTAAAGAACATGTGATATTAAAAATTTGAGGAGCATTGGCTCGAGTTATAAAATGAATTACAAGTGAGAAGTGAAAGAAATAGAAGGAATAATTAAATTATTTCCTCGCCAACAAAATATTCATGGAATAGTTGACATATTCCTTACTGGGAAATTCTATTATATATTATTATTGAGTCCTTGTTGGACCCCTATTAATATTTTCCAGTTATTTCCTTGCCCCTTATTTTTTATTGTTGTTTGGGTGAGGAAAAGTGATAAAGCACGAAGGGTGATGCCGTGCATTGTTTGATATCGTGAGGGAAGAGTGTAAAACACGAATGGTGATGCCGTGCACTTATTGTTGTTTGATGTTAATTTCTTTTTACTATTTGTTCAACTACATTTAAATGTCTCATTTCCACTATCATTGGGATTCTTTATGCTGGCATTTTCCCTTTTGTTGTGTTGCTTATTATTATTGAGTCAAGGTATATTGGTACTACGTTGTGTCTTGAATTTGTGCTATAATTTTTATATGTTTATGTGACTTAATTGTTGCTTGTTGCCTCAGTGAATTATAATTATTGTGTACTTGTTGTTTATGAATTTGTGTTAATTGTTGTATTTATTAGAGCAAATTTCATTTGGAAGAACTGTTGATAAAATAAAATGGGAGCGGGTGGTACGCCTACCACAAATAATATATTACAAATGGGAGCGAGTGGTACGCCTACCACAAATGATATTTAAATGGGAGCGAGTGGTACGCCTACCACAAATATATTGATTATTCGTTATTGGTTTCCATGCCGGTAATATAATGTGCACAAATGGGAGCGAGTGGTACGCCTACCACAAATGATATTGAAATGGGAGCGAGTGGTACGCCTACCACAAATGATATTGAAATGGGAGCGAGTGGTACGCCTACCACAAATTATATTGAATATTCGTTATTGGTTTCCATGCCGGTAACATAATGTGCACAAATGGGAGCGAGTGGTACACCTACCACAAATGATATTGAAATGGGCGCGAGTGGTACAACTACCACAAATTATATTTATTATTCATTATTGGTTTCCATGCCGGTAATATAATATGTACAAATGGGAGCGAGTGGTACGCCTAATACTAATGATATTGAAATGGGAGTGAGTGGTATGCCTACCACAAATTATATTGATCATTCGTTATTGGTTCCCATGCCGGTAACATAATGTGCATAAATGGGAGTGAGTGATACGCCTACCACAAATGATAATGAAATGGGAGCGAGTGGTACACCTAACACAAATGATATTGAAATGGGAGCGAGTGGTACCTACCACAATAGATGAATTGAAATGGGAGCGGGTGGTACGCCTACCAGAAGATATGAAATGAAATGGGATCGGGTTGCACGCCTGCAACAAGATGAGTTGAACTTGAAAGTTATTTTAATTCCATTATTCGTTTATTTCTGATATTATATTTTGTTGCCACCCCAGAGTATGTCTTCCCCTTCCCAAATATTACATGTTATTTCTTGTCATTTCTTGTTGTATATATACTTAAACTGCACAGGTTTATGTGAGTGTCTGGTCCTAGCCTCGTCACTACTTCGACGGGGTAGGCTAGGCACTTACCAGCACATGGGGTCGGTTGTGCTGATACTACACTTTGTACTCTTTTGCACAGATACAGGTTTTGGACAGCAGTAGCAATAGTGCAAGTGTTAGCATTTCGATCAGCGAGACACCGAGGTATCCTTGCAGGCGTCCGCAGGACCGACGTCTCCTCTATCCTTATTTTTAGTATGTTATCTCATGTATTTGAGACAAACAATTTTATATTTCTTTCAAAAGGTTTTGTTTTGTTTTCTTAGAAGTTCGTGAGTATTGTGACACTAGTTCTTGGGTAGAGGTTTGTGTTTGCATTACTGTGTCGCATCTAGTATTATCTATTAAGTCTTCCGCTAAATTTATTTATTCCGCTGTATTTATATTATTGCTGTTAAATTTGTTAAAAGAAGAATTTGAAAGTTAGAACATTAGTTAATAATTGTCTTTCCTAGCTCCTATTAGTAAGCGCCATCACGACTCCTAATGGTGGAAAAATTCCTGTCATGACACTAAATGGCACTCCTTGATTTGTAAGGATTGTACTCAACTACTTGTAATTCAATAGTTAAAGCCGTCATTCTTTGACACATTCAACTATTTGTATAAGAAGTCGAACAACATTATCAGTCCATATCATTCTTCTATTAGCTCCTCTTATCAAGTAAAGTTCACTCGAAGCAAGTCTAAATTATTTCATCATTTAAACCAATAGCGTGTCTCGATCTCACTTTCATGTGCACCAAACAAATCCAACAAAAAAAGCAATATAGTATTATTAGTGACTAAATTAGCAGGGAAGAACAATGCCAACAGAACAAACTAGGAACATATAACACTCACTATACAAAAATTCAAAGTGTTACAGAATCTCAATGTTGTTGAACCGCTAATAACAAACAGGCTATTGAACATAAACTAGTCAATGCTACCAACATTCAGAACAAGTGAAGCTCCCTATTGGTCGTGTATCAGATGCCAAAACATGAAACTAATAGATTCTGATCATCAAATCTTAAGACAAGCTAATTTATGCTTCTTTATAAAAACGGGAACGTCATCATACAACAAAGCTTGTGCAGAATTTCAGCTTTTACATACACTCCAATAAGCTTCAAGAGAGAATGACAACACAAGGAACCCAAACATTAACACTAGATTGCAATACAAAAATAGAAGTTGTAGTAGCAGAAGTAATTGAGATTCAATTCAGCATCCAAGAAAACACAGAACTCATAAGTTCTCTTCACTAATATTCATATACATGCTGATACTTTCAAAATCTGAACAATTCACTCCAAACGATTACTGAGTTTTTAAGCTTTTAACATTACACGTAACCAATTAACTTATATCCTACTATAGTTAAGTATTTTTGAAACAAAAGATATATAGCATAACCAACAGTCCTTGTACACAATATGTCCCAAATGTTCGAAATTACTTACACATCAACAGACTAATAGAACTCATGTTCTCAGCAGAATACAAAAAAAAACAGAAGAGCAACGTGAATTCCTGAAATACCACTACTATACCAGGATGAACTAGCTAATCTAAATACCATTACACCATATTACTAATTTCAGAAATCCCAAGCAAGTAATTGACATTAAAAAGTTTAAGAAAGATAGCTATGCATTCATGAAAATTTCAGACAATTACAGCTTCCATACTTGCACCTTATCTCCTAAAGAATCAGGGAATTCCTGGAAATGGAAATGGAAACAAAAGAAGTGAAGGATCAACAATCAATAGCAGAAGAATTCAGCTTTGATATCAGCAATGAAAAAGTATTCGAACAAAATAGTTTAACCAAACTTCCACAGACCCAAAACTCAAACCATTTTTAATCCCAGATTAAACCAGAAATCGTTTAAGACTCAGAAACTTCAGAAATCACCAGAGGAATCAATGGAACATTATTTTACAAGATCTCAATGTGTGTCTCCTGTTTTTCAGTGTGTGTATCTCAATGTCCTCAATTTCAGACTTCTTATAGTCTGTCTAAATGTGTATATCTCAGTCTCTCTTTTTCACTCAATGTATTAATGTCTTTTTCTGTCTCTCCTTTTCTCTATTCATCCCTCTTTTTTTTATACCTAATACCATATCCACTTTCAAGGTATATTTTGTACTTAACCCTTTTGTTTTATTTTTCCAGGTTATGTATTTCTTTTACATCTGCATTTTAAACAACAAAACAAGCTACATAAACTACAGTTCAACCCTAAAACAAACCAAGGTAACACTGAATGAGATACTACAACTAAAGGAAATAGACATAATAAAAGGATAGAAGGGTTTGAATTACAAGATAATATCCAGATTTCAACCCTGAAATGACTCGGACATGAGAAATGACAACAACATGAACCACCAAAACTCCTCCCTGGATAACCAAGAAAAGAGCGTCTTTCCAATCCTCAAACTCAACATCTTAGCCACTGACTTTTGCATGAACTTCACAAGTCTTCATCACATTGTTCCTAACAAGTTGCTTTTTGGTTCCCTTTACCGGCTCGTTCTTAAGATCAAACTCTGATAGCGCTGAAAGCTTAGCGGCATGTGGGCCTTCGAAGATCCCAGAAGAATTCTCACATTCCTTTTCCAAATAAGTCATACCCACCCCGTGTGTCTCATTATGCACAAGCGACGGACTTTGGTTAGTGCCTGCTGTATCTCGATTTTGCATGACAATGATGCCTGCATTAATATGCCTCTGAATCGCATTCTTCAGATTCCAACACGTCTTTATGTCATGTCCCGTGCCATTTGAGCAATATGCGCACCTTTGGAAAAAGTCAAATTTCCTTGGAAGAGGGTTTGGTATTTTTATCCGGATAAGCTTCAACATGTCCGAATTCCTTAGCCTCTAGAACATATTGGCGTATGACCCTTCCAACGGAGTGTAGGCTTTCTTCATCCGCAACCTCTCATCCCTACGTGCTTGATTGGACTGGAAACCTGATCCAGGGGGTTTATGACAGGCTCGTGGGGGTAGATAAGCATTTTATGGAGCCAGGTACCAGACAAGTGATGTATGAATCTGGGAGTTTTGTCGAGAGAAGTTGCACTGGGAAGGGTCACCTGGTGCACAAGGATATCTACGGGGACGGTGTCGGGGCTGGGAGTGTTGATCAGGAAAATTCATCGGATCATTTTTTCTGCCTCTCCCTCCCCCACCCAAGCTTTCTGGGATATTCGGAATGTCTTTTGACCAACTCATGATCTTACCCGACTTGATTCCCTCTTCTACTAACTCCCCCATTCTTAACACCTCATCGAAAGGTCTACCCACAGTCGGGATCAAATAATTGAAGTAGGTAGGCCCCTAGGCTTGTAGAAAAAGCTCAACCATTTCTTCTTCACTGATCGAGGTACTGACTCGAGTAGCTTGCTCCCTCAATCTGAGCCCAAACTCCCAAAAGCTTTCCTCCGGCTTTTTTCTATCTTAGATAGAGAGGAGAGGTCTGGGGTAATAGTTGATTTGCATTGAAATTATCAGACAAAGTCTTGAGGCATGTCACCCAATGTAGGCCACTTATCAACATCTTGACAATTATTCCAGTCCAAAGCTGCCCCACTTAGGCTCTCACTGAAATATGCCATCATCAAGTCATGTTTCTCTCCTATACTTCTCATTTCATTGCAATAAACCTTCAGGTGGGCTACCGGATCCCCAAACCCATAATACAAGCTGAATTTTGGTACTCTAGACCCCATGGGTAGGCGAATGTCAGGAGACACAGACGATTCTTTGTAATCCACGCTACCATGATCCCTCATTCCTTTCTTGTCCCTTAAGGATTGTTCTATGCTTTTTAGCTTCCTGGGTACCCCATGTAGCCCTTCTCTTCCCGTGAAATTTTCATTTTCAACATGAGGCTCATCCTGTAGGCCTTGCTTGTGCGAGTTGGGAACCTTGTGAGCAACCTCAGAGGGGTAATATTGGGCGTTATGAGCTTTCGGCGGGTATTCGTTGTCGAGAACAGTGGATGTGACCGGAGGGCACTACTGGGAAAAGATAGTTGGACGACGAGTGATGGAGCTACTAGGGTGGTTGGGAAAGCTATGATAAGTGGGTAAATATGGAGAGTGTGGAGGATTGCCTGGAATTGTGTCAAGAGTTTGGGTAAGGACAACGTCTAGGAAGCTGGGTGGTGGCGGGGGTGGTGCTTTCCCAATGTTGTCTCAGCATCTTTACTTCTTCTACCAACCCGTTGTCCTATTCAACCTACTGCTTTCGAGCATCGGTATCAACCCACTCAGTTCTGTTATTCTCTTCCATTGTCTTTTGCCTTTGTGCTGTAGGGAAGAGTTACTTTAAAAATCACAAACCAACCACCTTTCTGAAACTATATGACAAAATGAAACCATCACGTTAGAGTTAGGGCATCTAACATATCGATAACCGCACATTTGGGGAATGAATGCACCTAAGTAGTTAACAGTTCCTATTATGCTTTTGATCGGTAGCATGCGTCATCCCGGCCTTTCCCTATTTCCGATTGCAAACTTTATTTTCTTTTCTCATTCTTTTTCTTCTTTTCACTCTTGCCTTTGTTTTCTCTTTGTTTTTATTCTCTCTTTCTCTTCTCCACTTTTCTTCTTTTTTCATTTGGTTATGGTCGAATCCTTTGGAGATTTCCTACGTATCATGACCCCGCATGAATCCGACCAAGCGTAGTTCTTGCTGATAAGTGCAAAAACTAAAAAAATTGGATTTTTTTTCAAATTTTCCATAAAAAAATATGTTTATTACAACGACACCTTTTATTAAAAGATTAACGGACTCTAAATGATTCTAACATCAATATGGCAATACAGTCTAAAAATAGACTAACAGACAAATACAGATTTTTTTTAAAAAAAATCATGGCTGTTTCGCAAAAATTTTCATAAAAATATCCAGTTTTGTCAATATGGCCTTTCAGCACTTTCGAAGCAGATTTAAAGGTTGTGTTTGCTAACCGGCCAAAATTTTTTTGAGAAACAACCAAAGGAGGTTATTCTTGCAAAAACGGCCTTCCGGCATCCTTTCGGGGACATTCGGCTATTTTGGACAAGAATGACATCACCTTACTTATGGAAAAACTGTGATATTTATTTACCCCTAATTTTAAAAATAGTTGAGCCCGATGAGGGTTGCTTACGTATCCCACATCCGGTGAGAATCAAACTTACGTAGTTCTGCCAAATAAAACAAACTATTTTTGAAAAAAAGACTCCCTTTTTTTTTCATTTCATTGGTGAATATATAAACTATTTTTTGAACACAAGACTTGTTTTTCTTTTTTATTGGCAAATAAAACAAACTATTTTTGAAAACAAACACATTTTTTCATTCTATTTTTTTCATTTTCTCCACAAACAATTCGGCAGCGTTTCGACACTATTTGGACATTGGTTTTTCCAAAACAGGTAATTATCTCTTTTTAAGCCTCATACCACTGTTTCTCTCCTTTTTCTTTCTTTTTCCCCAAATATTCGAAAGCCGGTCAGCATGCAAGTCCGAATCAAATAAATGCACAAGCAGTACGTAAGATGTATCACGATGGTCTGTTTTCAATTTTGGTACACCTGTCCTATACAGACCCAACCCCTGTGTTGAGCCTCCAAATTCAAATGCACATGATGCAAACAAACGTTCCTACTAGGGGTAAAAATATAAAAAATAAACAAAGCCTAATACAACAATTATTCTAAGCTCGAATTCTTAACCCCTGAACCAAATGTTCTGGGTTCAGGTCCCTAGTAGAGTCGCCAGAGATGTCACCTCCTTTTTTCTACTACACCTCGGAAGGGTGTATAATAAAAGGAGTTTTTTTCCAATTAAAGGACAATCGAAACAGGATCATTTATTAAGAGATTCAGAGTCACCACTTGGGAGATTTATGGTGTCCCAAGTCAGCAGTTTAAAATCCAGAATCGAGGAAAAGAATGACTCTATTTAACAGTCCACGAACCAGAAATCCGGATAAGGAATTCTGTTAATCCGAGAGAAGGTGTTAGGCATTCCCAAATTCCGTGGTGCTCGCACAGTCGCTTAACTATTATATTTGCCTTAATTATCTGATTTTAATACATTTTGAACCTATGTCAAAATTTTAGCTTTTAACCGCTTTTATTCAATTTTAAAGAATATGGAACATCGTTTAAAACATGTCTTTGGCTCGCGTCACATGAAATGCACCCGCAATCCGGAGCACATCTTATTCAACGTTTTGGGGTTTGGATTTGGGTCACATGAAATGTACACCCAAATTTAAGAAGGTGAAATTATTAAATAACGCGCCTCAAAGCGACTAACGCATTTTTAACTTTGCGAGGTCCATAAAAATTAGCTAAATGGCGCGCCTCGATGTCTAAGGATTGTACTCAACTACTTGTAATTCAATAGTTAAAGCCGTCATTCTTTGACAGATGGAACTATTTGTATAAGAAGTCGAACAACATTATCAGTCCATATCATTCTTCTTTTAGCTCCTCTTATCAAGTAAAGTTGACTCTAAGCAAGTCTAAATTATTTCATCATTTAAACCAATAGCGTGTCTCGATCTTACTTTCATGTGCACCAAACAAATCCAACAAAAAAAGCAATATAGTATTAATAGTGACTAAAGTAGCAGGGAAGAACAATGCCAACAGAACAAACTAGGAACATATAACACTCACTATACAAAATTTCAAAGTTTAACAGAATCTCATTGTTGTTGAACCGCTAATAACAAACAGGCTATTCAACATAAACTAGTCAATGCTACCAACATTCAGAACAAGTAAAGCTCCCTATTGGTCGTGTATCAGATGCCAAAACATGAAACTAATTGATTCCGATCATCAAAGCTTAAGACAAGATAATTTATGCTTCTTTATAAAAATAGGAACGTTATCATACAACAAAGCTTGTGCAGAATTTCAGCTTTTATGTACACCACAATAAGCTTCAAGAGAGAATGACAACACAAGGAACCCAAACTTTAACACTAGATTGCAATACAAAAATAGAAGTTGCAGTAGCAGAAGTAATTGAGATTCAATTCAAGATCCAAGAAAACACAGAACTCATAAGTTCTCTTCACTAATCTTCATATACATGCTGATACTTTCAAATTCTGAACAATTCACGCCAAACGATTACTGAGTTTTCAAGCTTTTAACATTACACGTAACAAGTTAACTTATATCCTACTATAGTTAAGTATTTTTGAAACAAAAGATATATAGAATAACCAACAGCGCCTATACACAACATGTCCCAAATGTTCGGAATTACTTACACATCAATAGACTAATAAACCTTAGGTTCTCCGCAGAATACAAAAATTACAGAAGAGAAATATGAATTCCTGAAATACCACTACTATACTAGGATGAACTAACTAATCTAAATACCATTACACCTTATTACTAATTTCATAAATCCCAAGAAAGTAATTGACATTAAAAAGTTTAAGAAAGATAGCTAGAGAATCAGGGAATACCTCGAAATGGAAATGGAAACAAAAGAAGTGAAGGATCAGCAATCAATAGCAGCAGAATTCAACTTTGATCTCAGCAATGAAAAAGTATTCGAACCAAATAGTTCAACCAAACTTCCACAGACCCAAAACTCAAACCATTTTTAATCCCAGATTAAACCAAAAATCGTTTTAGACTTGGAAACTTCAGAAATCACCAGAGGAATCAATGGAACAGTGTTTTACAAGATCTCAATGTATGTCTCCTGTTTTTCAGTGTGTGTGTCTCAATGTCCTCAATTTTAGAGTTTTTAGAGTCTGTCTAAATGTGTATATCTCAGTCTGTCTTTTTCACTCAATGTATTAATGTCTTTTTTCCCTCCTTTTCTCTATTCATCCCTATCTCTTTTATAACTGAGACCATATCCCCTTTCTAGGTATATTCTGTACTTAACCCTTTTCTTTTATTTTACTAGGTTGTGTATTACTTTTACATCTGCATTTTCAGCCTTTTGTCCTCCCCTTTCCTGGCTGTGTATTCCATAAGTGTGTTTACCACTAACAATTTATCTTTTCAGTTTTTTTCCTCCAGTAACTTAGTGCTTGTTATTAAAACAGCTAGTGCCCCACTTAACTTTGTTAGTAGTCCCCTATTTTAATTACTGAGGGTCCAAATTCCCCAAACTACCCCCTAAAATTCCTGTTATTACCTTCAATAGACCAACCTCTTATTTACATCTTTTAAGTCCTGATTTCTTACAAACAACAACAAAAACAATGACTGACACCTTTAGCTGATTTGAAAAACTAGAAACAACTATTGAATCCTTTTTAACCATAAAGAGTTAATCTATTGTAAAGACCTACCATGGAACTTTTCAACAATATTAGAAAGATGATTTTAAACCAATTCAAATGCACATCCAAACTAAAAACCTGACCCCAAGCCCTACCAACCTAATTGTAATAAAATATATGGCCAATTTGAACCTTGCCGATTATTAACTCGACACTTATGAATTAAACACAAACAAAAATAACAGAATCAATCAAAGCAGAATTTACCTTAAGCCCGTAACAAAATACTAACCTGGTCATGCTAAGCATTTTCACTATTGATCAAATGAAACAGAACAAGAAGAATGAGAAAAACATGAAAGAGAAGTGGAAGAAAACAAAAAATAAAGAAATGAAAGAAAAGGGAATAGAAATACCTACACACTGTCCAGGCTTTGAAATTTTTCTTCAACCCCTTGATTTTGACCGAAAGGGGTCTCAATCATGTGTTCTTAGACGAAAACACATGATCAAGACCCATTTCAGTCTTAATCGTCGTCCAATCTGCCGGTTTTAGGGTTTTGACATTTTAGGATTCATCTCCGATTTAAGATTCGATGAGTTCAAGGGATATTTGAGGAAAGCTGAGTAAGGATTTGGGAAGATGGGGTCCTAGTGGTCATGGGGTGTTGATTTGGGGCCGGTCTGAAACGGCACCGCCACCAGCAGATGGTGGGGAATGGTGGCGTTTACTATGGTCATAGCTAAGAATTGTTAATCGAACCGTTCTAGGGGTGTTCGAAGGAAACAGAGTTGGTATTTGGGATAAGGATGTGATGGTGGTTCAGGGGTGTAATTTTGGTGGCCATCGAAGATAGTTCCACCGAGCACGACGGAAGGGCTGTTAGGTTTAATGTCCGAATTTTGTGTTTTCTTTTAATTTGATACTTAATTATGTGCAATAATAATTATCTATAGTTAAATAACATTCTAGGATAATTTGGTCAAAGATTAAATTTGGATTGCATTTTTATTTTATTAGGAAGAAAATTGAAATGAAAAAGGAAATAAGAAGAGGAAATTCAGATGTGGGCCAATTCGAATTTAATTCGCCCAAAGCCCAAACCAAAACCAGCCCAATACCTACCCCAGTCCAGTCCATCCCCTTACCCAAATGACGTCGTTTGGATACCTTTCAATCTGAGCCATTGATATCTTTTGATCCAACGGCTCATTCCATCGCCCATCAACCAAACCCGACCCACCCCGAACCCATCCAGCACCCCCTCCACTTGGTCTAAACGACACCGTTCACCTTAAGTAATTGATCCAGGCCGTTGATCTCAACTGATCTAACGACATGCACTCAATCTTGAAACCCATATAAAAGAAAATAAGGCACCCAGCCCTCCTTAGAACCCCCACCCCTATGCTCGTCTCTCTAACCCTAGAGATGACCCCAGTCTCTCACCGCCTCACTCCGCCGCCAGAAATCGCCCAAGGCGGCGGACGGTAGCCAAACTACCCCACATTAATACCAAACAACCTCCTCGGCCTCCTCATCCCAAATTCCAACCCCATTCCCTTCGAATCATCGTAGAACTCTTTGAATATCAATTCGAAGGGATGAACCCTGGCGCCACCCTCAAATTCCCCGGTGGCGGCGCCACCACCAAATGACCCCAAATCAACACCACACAACCACATCGACCCCTTATGTCTTAATCCACAACTAGTTCCCCTCAAATACCCCTCCAATTCCTCGAATATTAGATCAAGGAATCAACCATGAACCCTAATTCCCAAAATAGCCTTATTTCGATTTGGCCGTAAAGATTTAGGCCTGTTATGATGTTATTAGTGTGTTCTTGATAAGGACACACGAATAATATCATAATTGGATGGAAAATTCAAACAATCAGAGGGTCAATAGCATGTCAAGTTTGAACTGGTAAGTTTCCATTATTATTTCTGTTCGCCTTAGCATTCGTTTCACCTCTACCTCTTCTTCTTTTCTTCTACATATATTTTTATTGGTCCAATCTAATTGAAGTTGCGATTAGCTTCGAACCCAATTTCTTTGCTTTAGTTTATTTTATTAATTCGTATTTATCTCTGTTAATTTTAGTTTTCTTGTTCAAATTATTTGGTTCCGTTTGTTTTTGTTTTTTGATTTTTAGGTTGGGTAATTAGCTTATGTATTAAGCGTTAATATTTTTATTTTCCATCTGAATCATTAGACTTCTAGTTTTTCAGTTTAAGGTTTAGTCAAATTAGTTAACTTGTGTTTGATGATGATTGTCCTGAAATCAGCATTTTAAGTATTTTGTGATGTTTTAGATCCATGTCGAAATGATCGTGTTAATTGTTTCAGAGGTCGAATATCAAATGATTTTGTGCATTAGTTATTTCTTGCTAGCCTAATGAGTGTGCTTTAGAGAAGCTTGTAATGTTCATAAGAATTTACAACTCTAGGGGGTCTCAAAGGAAAGGGTAAGGGCAGTAATAATTGTTTGTCTAGAAGGGTAATTTTCAGGGAATTTCAGGGGTAATTCAGGGGGTCTTTTGGGGAATTAGAATACCTGAATAATTGATTAAGGGCTGCTAATTACTTAAAAGGCTGTTAGTTGATAGTGGTGCACTAATGATTAAATTTAAAGGCACTAAAGTAGTGGTTTATTAAAGAATTAAAGGGATAAGTTGATAGTGGATGTAGCACTTACTAAATGCCTATTTAAATATGCTGGAAATCAGAATGAGGAGGGGCAGAACACCTTTTAAAATATGAGAGCTAAGAACACACATAAAAAGGGATAGAGATAGAAAACACTCAAAACCCGAGAAGACCCTGAGAATTGAGAGATTGAGAAAGAACACACACACACAAATGCTCTGAAATTGGAGAGTTAAGAGATAAGACTGAGAGAGATTCTGAAGATACTAATAGTACACAAAGAAAGAGAGCTGAATAGAATCAAAAGAAAAGAAACACTGAAAGATGCTAAAGGAATTACTGTTCCATTGAATCCTCTTGGCCAAATTTCTGAAATTTCTTTCAACTGTTGAAAATTTCTGGTTTATCTCTTGATTCTTGGTTGATTGAAAGCTTTCTGGGTATATTTTTAAAGCTGGTTTGGACTTGTTTTTGAAAAATACTGTTTCATTGAATTGATTTCATGGTCAATTGGCTCTACCGGTATTGATTCCTGTTGCTACTCACTGCTATTGTCAATACTGCTTCCTCACTTCTTTTTCTTCATCTCCAGATACTTCTTAGACTTTCATGAATGAGTAAAATACAGGTTCGAAGTCATGTAATCAATTGGAGATTTCAAAGATGATTTCGGTTTCATTAATCTAATTTGAATAGTCTGATTATAATTTGATGTCTAATTATTAGCATGTTTATAGTTTCTTCATGAATACCATTGTAGTAGCTTGTAACTGTGAAACTGGACTTTCTTTGAATACCATGTATGTAGGCTGTAATTGAACAGTGAGGATTCTTATAGTTTTATTTAATTTGGGAGTATTGTTAAGTCGAGTATATTGTAAATCAGATTTTTAGATGAGATAAATATTCATGTTTGATAATAGTTTTGTGTATGAAATACTCTTAAATAGGTTAAAGATGAAATGATGTTGTTTGATATGTTGTTGAAAGCCATATGAGTGTGTTTTGGTTGATAGGCTCAGGCAATCAATTTAAGTCTGAAAAAAATGGCAAATGAAACATGATTTTCCAATTAGGGGTCCAAGGGTTTTAGACTCACAGCATTTCATTGATTAATATGTGAATGAGCTTAAACTTGGAAAACGGTTTCAAATAGTCGTTAGTTTAAGTCCAATTAATATTTCAATAACTAGTAATCAGTAGTTTGA
This sequence comes from Nicotiana glauca, assembly GCA_026770625.1. NCBI lineage: Eukaryota > Viridiplantae > Streptophyta > Magnoliopsida > Solanales > Solanaceae > Nicotiana > Nicotiana glauca. The sequence goes on from MU675976.1 coordinate 48,277, forward strand.
TTCTCCGGTAGTTTAAGTGCAATTTTCCAAGATTTGTTGAAGTTCAACTCCATTATAGTATTTAAGATTAATTTGAGGTTTAAAGCCTTGAAGTTTCATATAGTTTAATTGTAAAAATGGAACTCTACTTTTTTCTTTTGTGTTTAAAAACTAGTGATATGCTTTGTTAATAATTGGTTCCTACAAGGATTCAATCCTAGGTCTTCGGTTTTAGCTGCAACATTCTTGAATTGGGCCTACTATTGAGGGTTGGCACAAATCGTTTTTTAAATCAATGGTTCACTTGCTACAATGCATTATTAGGCTCAGTTGTAAAAGAGAAGTGGACCCTTGTTCACTTATCCTGTTTTCTTGAGTTCGAACTTTAACATAAAATACCTTTTGAGTTCTTTAGTAGACTCTTCACAAATAGATCAAAGTGAGCCATATTAGACATAAATAGTTATGACTCTCCAAATGTAGTTTGATTTTTTATTTAAAAAAATTGAAATTGAGGTGCGCTGTGTCGAATAAAAATGACAAATGCACGGTCTTCGTTGAATTAATACTTAAATCCTTAGAATTCGAGGCGTGCCATTTAGCAAATTTTTATGGCCCTCGCGAAGTTCAAAACGCGTAATTGCTTTAGGCGCGTTATTTAACAATTTACATTCCTAAACTCGGGTGCACATTTATGTGACCCAAATCCAAATCTCAACGTTAGATAAAATGTGTTATGGGCTATGGGTGCATTTATGTGACGTGGCCCGAAACACATTTTAAATAGCATTGCAATCTTTCTCAAAAAAATAATTAAATAAAAGCGGTCAAAAGTTAAAATTTACACATAGGTTCATAATTATTTAAAATCAGATATTTTAAGTTGAATATGATAGTTGAGCGACCGTGCTAGAACCACGAAACTCGGGATGCCTAACACCTTCTCTCGGGTTAACAGAATTCCTTATTTGGATTTCTAGTGTGCGGACTGTTAAACAGAGTCATTTTTTTCCTCGATTCGGGATTTGAACCGGTGAATTGGGACACCATAAATCTCCCAAGTGGCGACTCTGAATTCTTTAAATAAATAAATCCCGTTTTGATTGTCCTTTTATTGGAAAAACTCCCTTTATTATGCCCTCCCGGGGTGTAGTAGGAAAAAGGAGGTGTGACAGTTCTGGCGACTCTGCTGGGGACATAACCTAGAACAACTGTTTTTGGGTTAGAAATTCGAGCTTGAAATAATTGTTGTATTTGGCTTATTTATTATCTGATTTTTATTTGATATTTTGGCTTAAATGTGCTAAATGTTGTTTTTACCGCTTTGATAATTTTTGAACTGTGTATATAAACTGCCTTCTCATGAACCCCCTCTGAGTCTTCTTGAAATTAAAATTGGGCATTTGCTTGACATAGCCCACTTTCTTTGAGATAGCCGAGGTGCTTGGCACCCAGTGAAGGATTTTAGTCACACATGTTTTAGGCGGGGAGCACCACCAGTTAAGCTGGAAAGCAATGCTACCGGTATACTGACCCTCCTCGGCTCGAGTTGTCCGCTCGAGTAAGCCAGTATAGATGCTCTCTCCCATAAGATTTGAACCTAGATGAACAAACCTCATGCCGGATATCCCTAGTAGGTTCTCTTTATTTGCATCATGTGCATTTGACCTTGGAGACTCAACACAGGGGTTGAGTTTGTCTAGGACAGGTGTACCCGAGACGAAAGACCATCCTGATGCATCTTACTTGCTATTTGTGCATTCATCTGCTTCGGGGTTGCATGTTGACCGGCTTTTAAATAATGAGAGAAAAAAATGGAAAAAGAAAAAATGTTTTTAGAAAAAAAAAAGTGAATAATTTTTTATGGAAAAATCAAGATTTAAAATGATAGAAAAGAATTTTCTGTTTTCCCTTTTGAAAAATAGTTGATTTTATTTCCGCCAAGTCCGGCAGAACTACGTAAGTTTGATTCTCACCAGATGTGGGATATGTAGGCAACCCATATCGGGCTCAACTATTTTGAAAATATTAAATTTAGGGGTAAATAAATATCATTGTTTTGTCATGAGTGAAGGTAATGCCATTCTTGGGAAAAATCGCCAAACGCCTACAAAAGGGCGCCAGCGGACTGTTTTGCAAGAATAGTTACCTATAGTCATTTCTTAAAACTTTCTTTGGTTAGCAAAACACATCCTTTTAATCTTCTTCAAGTGCTGAAAGGCCGTGTTGATGACACCGAATATTTTTTTTTAAAATGGCGAGAAACAATGACGATTTTCTCTTCATATAAAAAAAATGGTCATAGTCTGTATATGGTTTAGGAGAGTCTTAATTTTTATTTTTATTTTTTTAGGATCACCATGAGTTCTCCACAAAGAAGTGGCCAGAAAAGGGCAAGAGACGAAACACCTCCTATGTTCATGACCCGAGATAAGACCCCGAGCAGTCTCTATAATTGGTGAGCTAGTTTTGCTAACTGGGAACGAAATCAAGTTTTTAAACACCTCAAGTTCCTCACAGACATCATGGGAATTGAGCCTAACATGGATCTGATTGAGGCTTTGGTAGGTTTTTGGGACCCGACAAACAATGTCTTCAGGTTCAAAAATTGTGAAATGACACCCACATTGGAAGAATTAGGTGGGTTCACGAGATTCGGGAGAGACCTTCATAGGAAAAAGCCTGCAGCTCCAAGGAAAGTGGGTGTGAACAACTTTTGAAGAAATTATGCCTTCATCGGATCCCAATGGGTTGCTTAAATGAAGGTTGGGTTTCATTGGAATACCTCTATGACAGGTTTGGGGACGAGAAAGGATTTGAGAAATTGTCAACCACAAAATTTGTCAACCAGCTAAGTTACGACGCTTGGAGGGAGTTGAGAATCTTTTCATTCATGATTTCGTTTCTAGGGACCATAGTCTTTCCAGAGCGTGATAGGCACATCAGAATTCAATTATCGGTAGTAGTCTCATATGTACAAAGTAGCGAGGAACATACCATTCTTCCTATGATTTTGGGAGATATTTTTCGGGCTTTTACCCAATGCCAAGAAGGTGGAGATTACTTCGAGGGATGCAACATTTTGCTGCAGATGTGGTTCATTGAGCATCTTTATCACCACCCAATAGTGATAAATTTCAATAAAAAATGGCTGAATTACATTCGTTGTCATCCAAGCAGGGCCGCAAGTTGTAATCTTCCAAATGGGGTGAGGGCCTGGCGGGAATTACTTGGTTCACTGGATGCGGATAAACTCACTTGGAACTATTATTGGTTCCCTTCCGCTAAGGTCAAGCACAAGTCTACATATCGCCCATTCTACATACTCATGGGTTTCAGAGGTTTCCAACCATACGCACCCTTACGCGTCATGCGTCAGCTAGGGAGAGAACAAAAGAGGCCCCCGACCGAGGACATACGTCCATTCATTTGGGAATTTACAGGAGAGGAACCCCCAAAGGAATCTTATGCACAAAAGGTGTGATTTGGTGGTCGATTTTCTAATATAGATGAAATGGTAGCAGACCGCGAACGAGGGGAAGTAAGCCTTGCATACCTTGAGTGGTTTCACAACCAGGCTATACCCGAGCAAAGACCCGAAGGGTCCATAAGGCATGCAGTTGATTGGGAAAATGAGATAGAGTCCAGAGTTAGAAATGCTAAAAGGGAAGTGGCACGAGAGTTCCAATCTAGTATTGAAACTTTACAGGAGGACAAGGGAATACTGGAAGCAGCCATGGACATACAACAAGCTAATTTTGAGTAGGAAAGGGTTAATTGGGTACAAGAGATGCAAGCACTCCAAGCCCAGATTCAAAAGATGAAGATAACTGCAAAAACGTCAAAAAGGAGCCAGTCTGATGAAAAACTCATAAACAGTCTGGAAAAGAAAGCCCTCGAATGTCAAGAGGACTTGGAAAAATAGGAAGCTACTCTGACGAGGATACAGGCCAGATGGGCAAAGGGGGCAGAGCAGCGGGCACTTCATATGCAGCAGATAAAGAGAGATTACGAGGGGACCACCACCATCCTGAGAGAAAGAATAGTCACTCTCGAAGATAAGGTAGTCAGGCAAGCCAGAGATTTTAGAGTAGAGAGGAAACACTGTTATGACCTGATGACGCAGATGGAGGAACAAATGAACGAGTTTCAAGATCAACTCCTCCATAACTCTCGAGTGTTAGAAATGCGAGATCAACAGATAGGACGACTGCTGCAGGAAAAGAACAGGATTAGAGAAAGGGTCAGACACATCGCACATTACATTATGGCAAAATGCCGAGTGTGCGAAAACATGACTCGTACCACCTTTTTCGCGGCAGTAATGACATTCATCAAACAAATAATGAACGATCTAGAGAGTCTCCAAAGGGATCTTGCACCAAGGCCCGCAGCCAGGACGAATGACGCTTCGCGTCCCCCAGGGAATTTCGAGCCATTGATGTATTCTTGATTTTTGTGTTGCGTTTGTACTGGTTTTTGTCTATCAGTCAGTCCTTTTCAAGTTCGCTTTGTTATCTTTTTACAGTTTGTACACTTTTTTCCATGTGCCATAGTAAAAGCAGTTGTTTTGTGGAAAATATATTTTGCTTCATACTTCTTACATCGGGCAGAACTACGCACGGTCTGATTCATGCGGGGACATGATACGTAGGCAATCCATATAAGATTCGACCACCGATAGAAAGAAAGAAAAAAAAGAAAAAAGAAAAATAAATAAATAAAATAAAAGAGGGGTACAACTGTTAAAAGACGGAATGACGCATGCAATCAAAGCAAATGGCATGATAGAAGTGGTTAAACTGCCTAGGTGCATTGCATCCCTACGTGCAATTTTCTATTTGTTATACTCTAAAAAACTAACAAGTTTGTTGTTTGTCCAGAAATTTCAAGCAGTTAGTTTACTTAGAGCGTACTGGCACAACACCACTATCAGACTAGATCAAAAGGACCAATACCGGTGATAATGTCTAGCCCTGATAGAGAAGGAAACACTGAGGTAGAAGAGGTAGACGTGCAAGCAATGAAAGATGAGGTGTACAAATTGAAACAACAGATGGCTGAGATGTACCAAGCTTGGTCAAGTGGTCAGCCAGCACCATCCTATCCTGCTAACCCCACGTTTCTCCTAATACCCGCCCAATCTCCGGAACAACTTGTTTCGGAATCATCACCCAACTTTCCTACATATCATCAGTATCAAGCAACCACCTCCTAAACACCCCAAATGCCAAAAACAATTCCATACCCTCCACCACCAATTAACCCTATTTTCGTGGCACCTCCACAAGCCACACTCCACATGTTTTCCAGCGAGTCTGTGTTCCAAACTCAGTATCATCAGTATTACCTTCCTGAACCCACCTTCAAAGCACATGTACCGTACCCTTTCCCTCTTCAGCTTGACTACCCGGAAGAACTCGAAAAGCAGAACAAGAATTCAGAGCAGGAAGAAATGTTTCGAAAGGTAAAGAGTCTGGAGCAATCCTTCAGGATTTATGTTTGTTTCCAGAGGTTCAGCTGCCAGTCGGGTTCAAGATGCCTAAGTTCGATCTGTACAACGGGCATGGTGATCCAGTGGCATATTTACGAGGATTCTGCAGCAAGATGAGATGGGCAGGCGGAAAGGATGAGTTGCTGATGGCGTACTTCCGCCAAAGTTTGAGCGGGTCTACATTAGAATGGTATACACGATAGGACCATGGTAGATGGTACACCTGGGATGACTTGGCACAAGCATTCGCCGGCCATTTCCAGTACAATCTACAAATCATTCCAGATCATCTGTCGTTGATAAAACTAGAGAAAAAGCCTGGAGAGAGCTTCAGGGAATACGGTTTCCGTTGGAGGGAACAAGCTGCAAGGGTGGACCCTCCAATGAAAGAAGGATAAATGGTTAACTACTTTTTGCAAGCTTTGGAGCCGACCTATTTTGGTCACCTGGTGACGGTGATTGGCAAATCTATCAACGAGGGTGTGAAAATTGGTGGAATGATCGAGGAAGGACTAAAGTCCAACAAAATCATTAGTTACTCAACAATCAAAGCAACCACTCAAGCTATCCAGAGCGGCACTGGGGGTGTGCTCGGAAGAAGAAGAAAGAAGATGTTGCAACGGTTGAGTCTAGAGCCTGGTTCGGATCCAGAGGCCCCTCGCCCTACTATAACCAACCCCGACCCCACCAACAAAATAACTCCCATACTCAATATGGCCATCCACATCATTACTACTCACCATCAAATCCTCACTTTTCCATCCACTATGCTCAAACATATGTTCTACCTCCCGTCCATGCACCATGCCGTGCACCGGCCCTATAAAATAACTACCCACCTCCAAGATCATACAGAAACCCCTCTGGTACAGGTTTCCATCTGAACCAAGCTCTCAAGAATGAGAGGGCACAAAAGCAAAAGACTTTCACTCCACTGGGAGAGTCTTACACAAGTCTGCTCCACCGACTGAGGCAGTTGGGATTGTTGAATCCGGTTGAGACTAAGCTACGGGACCCCCTTCTGAGAAATCTTGATCACTCGGTATGTTGTGAATATTGTTCGGGAGCCCCTGGACATGACACTGAGAAATGCTGAAGGTTGAAAACAACTATTTAGGAGCTTATCGACACTCGTCGAATCGAGGTGCAAACCTCGAAAGGACCCAACATCAACCAAAATCAACTCCCAGCCCATCACGAGACCAATATAATTGAGCTGGTGCAGACAGAAGGAGGGTCTAAAAAACCCTCTCAAACCATAATGATGATCAGGTCAAGTGAAGACAGGTTGACAAAGGAGTCAACTAGCAAAAAGCCGTTGGTGAGTGAGAAGGAAACAAATGGTAAACCAGTGGTGGTGATTTAGAAAGAGTCCCCAAGCAAAGTAATGATAAAACAGGGAGAGGCAAAGGTGGTTGTACCAGGAGCAATAAGCAGACCCGTTCTAATTGTGGAAGGTGCTCGCATAGACCCAGTAATCATCAAGCAAGTGATCCAATTGCCGATGGTTGACAAAAAAGCCATCCCGTGGAATTATGATCGGGTAACAGTGACCTATAAGGGAAATGAGGTCAAAGAAGAAGTTTGTGAGGTCTAAGGGTTAACTCGCTCGGGAAGGTGTTTTGCTCCCGCGGAATTGAGAAAGGCCAACCCAGCTGTAGTAAAGAAGCCAGTCTGATATCATTACTTTCATTATTGATCCATTCTGGTGAACATCGACAGGCATTGATGAAAATCCTTAATATGGCCCATGTACCTGACAAGATCTCCATCAATCAGTTGGAGAAGATCGCAAATAAGATATTTGAGGTAAAAAGGGTCACCTTTGCCGGTGATGAGCTACCCGAAGAAGGCACTGCGCTTAATAAGGCCCTCTAACTTACAATTAAATGCGTGGAATTTGTGGTTACCCGATCTTTGGTTGACAACGGGTCTAGTGCGAACATTTGTCCTCTCTCTACATTAAACAAATTAAAAGTGGATAGCGAGAGAATCCGCAAGAACATTGTTTGCGTTCAGGGGTTCGACGGCGGGGGTAAAGAATCGGTCGGTGATATACTGCTGGAAATGACGATTGGGCCTGTGGAATTTACCATGGAATTTCAAGTGTTAGATATGGCAGTTTTTTACAACCTTTTGTTGGGACGACCCTGGATTCATGCCGTAAAGGCAGTTTCGTCTACCCTGCATCAAGTGGTTAATTTTGAGTGGGACCGACAAGAGATTGTGGTTCATGATGAGGACAATCTATGCTTCCAGAGCGACACCGTTGTACCTTTTATTGAGGTAGAGGATGGCTTCGGGCCATGGGTATACCAAGTTAGTTGATAACTATGAACTGTACATGTTTTATACCCCTTCTTACCTGAGCTTTGTGCATAAATTGCTCTAGATTAGTCCTGAATTGCTTACAAGTTACACTTGATTGAAGGTTTGAGCGACTAGATGATAAATATCACAAATCGGCTAAAAAAAGAGTGATATCTGCCAAGCGTCAAAAGATGATTGAAAGTGGGAAATAGGTGACCTGCGCGGATTGCACTGTTTTGATGTGCGGCCGCGCAGGAAAGTTTTGAAAGCTGCCAAGTTCAAGACTTACCTGCGCGGTCCTTCACTGTTTTGCCACGCGGCCGCGCAAAAAAAGTTCAGAGAACCATCAAAAGTGAAGAAGATCCACGCATACCGCATCCATTTGCACGCGGTCTGCACTGATGAGTGATCAAAGGCTCACCAATTCAAGGCAAAGTCCCACGCGGCCGCACACCAAAGCAGTGCGGTCCGCGTGGGTAAAAGTTCAGAGAGTTAAATATGGGAAAAATTCTACTGTGCGGCCGCGCACCCTTTCCACGCGGTCCGCATGACTCAACCTGTACGGGCGCGTGACATTTCTATGCGGTCCGCATCCCCAAGTCCAGAAGCACAGATCTGAAGACCATTTTCCCTACGCGGCCGCATGTCATTTCTATGCGGTCCGCGCCAGACCCTCAGGGGTATTTTTGTCCGGTTTTTCCTGTGTAGTATAAATAGAACATTTTACTTTTTTAGGTCAAGTTTTGGGAATCTGTTTTAGCAGCTGAGCACGAGACACTTCGTATTAGCCTACTTTTAGCAATTTTCTCTTGTAATTAACGTGGATTTAAGTAGATTAAGCATGTAGTTAATGATTATGTTAATTTCTTCTAGTATTTCTTCTATTTCTATGTCTTCCATGTCTAGCTAAACCCATTAGCTAGGGTTGTGGCTCAACCCTAATGTGGGTAATTACTGGGTGTTTTGCTTAATGCTTGGATGATGTTGGGTGTTTGGTATTTGGGTTGATTGTATGTTTTCATTTAGATTTGGTGGTTGCAAACACTAAGTCTAGCTTAGTTGGTCTTGACTCTTCTTGAGAAAGAGAGTCTATGACCTCACAATTAACCCAACAAGGATTTGGGATGGACCTATGAGAATGGTAGTCCCAAGTAACGGGTTAAACCTTGAGAGAGTAATTACCCCACTTGAACCTTAAAGTTGCTTGGGCAAATTAGCCTACCCAATTGGTCTCGAGAGAGTCAATTGGGCAAAATCACTCTCTCTACCGAGAGGTGTGAGAGTGAGTGTTAAAGTGCAACGGTTATCCATATTCCCCTTAATTATCATCCTTGTATTAGAATTCTATACCCGTTAATTAGTCACCTAGGTGAGTGCTATGACCCTAGTGCTTTTCTCTTATTGCATACAACTAGCATCATTACTTAGCAAAATTTAGTTTACAACTGTAGTTGATAGATTTAGTTGATAAACAAAAGAAAAACCAAAAATGATAGAAGCAAAATTAGAAGCCAAAACGCATTTCTAGACTTCACAAATACTCGACTCCCAAATCTAGCTCCCTGTGGATATTGACCCCGATACCGCTATTCGGTAAAAGTAATTAGCGCCCACTCTTCATAAGGGTTGAGTCTGCACCGATCACTTTTTGGCGCCGTTGCCGGGGAGCTTACGGTGTTGACTATTTGTGTAGCTAGTTTTGTGTTTTTCTTCTCTTTCCTTCTTTTTACTAACATTATTTGGGTCAAACCAATAGGTACACATGGCTTTAAATGGGAATCTCCCTCTTGATAACGTGGTCGCAGGGGAGGAGGTTGATGATGTTGAAAAAGAGGAACTCCAGGTACCACAAATGCCACGGAGAGGTTGAAATGCTAATGCAAATCCTAATGATGCAATTCCAGACCTTCCTCCGCCTCCACTAAGAGTTGCTCCAAGGGTCCTTCCTAACCAAGGTTATGCAAGTGCCATAGTTCCTCCCTGAATCCGGGCGGGGAATTTTCAAATCACCAATGTTATGTTGACACTTCTCCAACAAAGAGGGTATTTTACGGGCGCCTACGATCAAAATGCATACAAGCACTTGAAGGGGTTCGTAGATACTTGTTGGGGAAGTAAACAAACCAACGTGTCCGAAGAT
>MU675978.1:0-10247 GCA_026770625.1 Nicotiana glauca
CTTTGTTGGACGGTAAGGGCTTTAATGGACGGAAAGTATAACGGGGGACGATATTGAACAATATATAATAGTAGAGGGATATATCAGGCCCTTTTCCATTAAAAATATTAGTGAAGCATAGAAGAACTTGTTTGAGGAGTTTCTTAAAGTAAAATAATGTTATAATTTTTTCACAAATTTTCGGCCTTTTTTCCTTATGAAATTCATGTCCAACCATGATTTAATTCTTGCAAAGTCTTATTTCTACATGGTTATTAGAGGAGGTTATGTCCCAGCTCCCTAATTAAATAAAGTAGTAAGATAGGTTTTTCTTTGAAATTTTATTAATAGAAGTATTTTATTTAGAAAAGAAGTCTAGTTCTAGTTATAGGAGAAGTTTTATTGTGTGCCTCACACAACTACAACTGACATTAGTTGTGTGAGACTCCTTTTTATCTCACAAATTTGTGGACCACAATCTTATACTTCTGGATCCACAAAAATTTGGGTCCACAAAATTATGAGACAAAAAATATTTCGTACAACTAGTGTAAGTTAAATAAAACACAAAATAAAATTTGAACGTCAATCAAATCATGAGTTTTTCTACATCTTGGGCTTCACTGGTTAACGTGGCTAGTCAAGGAAAGTGTGTGCATGCTAATTGAGAAAAAAGTGTATATCTAAACGTGGTATTTATATCAAAATTATATTGACATTCTGATTAAGCGATCAATTAAAGTGAAAGTTTGTTTTATTTTTTATTTTTTTAGTAAGTTTGAGTGTGTTGACTAGAAAATATTTAAAAATTCAATTTTAATTTTGGTTTCTAAAAATGGAAATGGGCTATATATGTCCCTGTACTATTAAATATTAATTATATATATTCCTCGTTATACTATTCAACACATATTACACATTTAAATATATTTACCCCTCAATCTAATTTACCCCTGGACCCCCAGCCTTCCTGTTACTGGCTTCATCTTAAGCCCCCCTCTCCCCCACCTTTTTTTTTTTAATTTTGTAAAGCCCCATCTTAATATTTATTACCCAAATTAATAATCCACACCAAGGTCCCCAGGAATTGAATCTCCAGACTAGTTCAAGTAGTTGAGTTCTCGTATTCCTCCACTCCGTTCATTTATAATCAACTAGTGAATTTATCGCGCTTCGCACGGTTATAAAAAAAATTTATTATTTTTTATAAACAATGCATATTTGGCTTTATTCATACGTTAATTAACATCTTCGGTTTAGTTAGATCACATGTAGAAAATTAATCTTAAAACTACTAATGAAACAAATAAATAAAATATTATTAATCGTATATTAGAAGATCGTATTTGTATTAATGACATTCAAACTTTCAGATAGGCAACAAAGAACCATTCGAAAATACCGACGTCAATAAAATTAAAAATTTTGGAATTGAAATCTTGTTTATTTGCTGGTGGATCATTTATTTTATAGTAAAAAGAAAAACCCCATGGATATGAAGGAGTAACTTTTATTATATTGCCTAATACATAAGCATCAATAATTTAATTACCTCCCTTGATAAGAATTCACCCAACCTATTGGTTAGATAAAAAACTCAAGTTCCTACCACTTACCCTGTTTTTGTAGCACCTTTTGCAGTTGGAATGTTTATTTTTTAATTTATTTTTCAACTCCAAGTTTTTAAAGCATTAATAGTAGTAATACAAAATATAACATTGCAAAATGACAAAATATGATCCGCAGCTTTGCTCTGCAAGTGATTCTCCCTTTGCGTCTTCAAAGATGACGGATGTTTGGTAAAACGTCTACGAATGGCCAAGGAAAAGAGGTCACGGGGCAAGTACTTTTTGTAGTTATACACTTTTCTCTGTATTGTCTTCTGCTTTTGTGAAAGAGTAAAAAGAAGAGTTTTCAAGTACTTACTTAGTAGTCGTTTGGTAGGTGGGATAAGGTATGAGATTAAATTTTTGGTACGAGTGATAAGGTGGGATAAGATGTGAGATTAAATTTATACCGTATTTGATTGGTGGTATAAATTTATACTGGAATATCTAGGGGTGTGCATTCGATTTATCGATTCGATTTTGACCCTTATCGATAATTACTTATCGATTATTGATTTATACATATGCTTATCGTTATCGTTTCAATAAGGTTTCGATTTTTTCGATTTCTATTTATCATTTTTGGGGCTTATCGATTCGGTTATCGATTACACCAATAAGAAAATTTGCGAGATTCCACGGAAAGTATATCGCAATAAACATGCGTAACTAATATGGACAAAAAGAAGCTAAAATAAGACGAATGCCGTTTATAACATAAAAATTGTGTCAACAAGCACATGCAACTAAACTAAAGTAAGGGATCAAATGTATGTCACCAACACTCCAACGGTATTAAAAAAAAAAAAATACATCATCACGGCTAATTTTGTTTTTCATTAATTTGAACTTCATTCCCTTGAGCTTTAAATATGATCATTCCTTAAATGTGGTAGAGGAAATAATAGGGTTAGGGACTTAGGGTAAAGGAAAAGGTATTACAGAATAAGGGTAAAAAAAAATTGTCTTTTTAGTATATCTTATCGGTTTATCGATAAACCGATAACCGAAGAGGACAAAATCGAAATCGAAATCGATAACTCGATAAGAAAAATTTCGAAATCAAAATCGATAAATCGATAAACCGATAACAAAAATCGATTCGATTTATCGATAAACTGATTCGAATACACACCCCTAGGAATATCCAACCAAACACGATATAAATTTAATCCCATACTTAATCCATGATATCTCATCTTATGCCACCTCTCATATGGTACAAAATTAGTCCTGGGAATATAATCACAAGATAATTTAGTCCGCGTACCAAACGACCCCATAGGGTTTTAGAGAAGGCGAACTGCTGCTCCTCTGTGTAGATTTTCCTAGTACTATATTACCAGATAAAACCAACACGTTCAATTAAGTAACTGCATAATTAAAGATAATTACACACAAGTTAATTAACGAATGAAAACCATCAAGTATCGTATAGAACTTTTTTTTTTTTTTTTAAAAATCAGTTAAGAATAGACCCAAAATAACTTAAATTCGAGTTTGTGAAAATTATATAAGTAAAAAGATGATAATCATGAACTTCACTAATTACAGTTCGATTAGGTTACAAATAGACTTTAAAGAAAAAGGAACCAAACTTGATTATGTATAAATACTGCTATCGACTACGTAGAAGACATTTATGACCATGTAATTACCAACTACACTCCTTCATCTCTATTTCCATCATAAAGTGTAAACACAATTTTCGCTCCCTCATTGCGACGCTTACCTAGTTCTCTTATGTATAAAAGATATGAGCTTCAATCTTCTTTCCACAAGGAACAGATGAATGCTGGCTTCTTTCAATAATTAGCAAACTGAATTCTGCCAAAGATATCGTTGTTAAAAAATTATGGTAGATCACAAACACAAGTAATCAGACTATGATATACCTCAATGAGTAAATGTAACAGGCAGAAAACTAATCACAAGCCAACTAACTATACTTGTGTGACGACCCAAAGGGGTCATCACCAGTTTCCTCATTCGTTCCGTGCTTTCGAGACCTCGAAAACCTCACATTTACTTACCTCGATTGGCGTGCGCAGTCCGGGCGCGTAGCCGGAAAGTTTTTATATTGAAATATGTGAAATATGTAAAAATTTTGAAGAATTTTGATATTAATATGATTAAAGTTGACTTTGGTCAACGTTTTGGGTAAACGGACCCGGACCCGTGATGTGACGATCCCGGAGGGTCCGTAGAAAAATATGGGACTCGGGCATGTGCCCGGAGTCGAAATCCGAGGTCTAGAACCCGAGTAAAAGAATTTTTCTGTTAAATTATTTTTCTGAAATTATTAAGAAAAATGGAAATGAATATTGATTAAAAGACTATGGTATCGGGCTCGTATTTTGGTTCCGACATCCGGTAAAAGTCTTAAATATGTGTTAAGCGCTTTCTGTGAAGTTTGGTCAAAATCGGACGTCGTTTGACGTGTTTCGGACCTAATTATCTAAAGTTAGAAGTTTAAGAAGTTTGAAATGAAAATGATAATTTTGAGGTTTGATTCATTGATTTTGATGTTGTTTTGGCGATTTGATCGCTCGAGTAAGTTCGTGGGATGTTGTTGGGTTAGTGTGTGTGTTTGGTTGGGAGCCCCGAGGGCTCGGGTGTGTTTTCGGAGGTGTTCGGGGTGGTTTTGGACTTAAGAAGTTAGCAGATTTTCTGCAATTTTTGCACAGGGATTTTCTTCATCGCGTTCGCATCACTAGGTTCGCGTTCGCGTAGTTCTGTGCTTTTCCCCCTTCGCGTTCGCGTCTTGACCCTCGCTAACGCGTAAGCCAAATTCAGGCCCCAGTATTTCCCCTTCATCGCGTTCGCGTTCTGGCCATCGCGATCGCGATGTTCTGTTGTGCCCTCTATCGCGTTCGCGTTCCTTAACACACGTTCCCGTAGGCCAATCTTGGACCCTCAGCATTTTCCTCTACGCATTCGCGTTGACCCTTACGCGAACGCGATGAATTGCCCAGTCTACCCTTCGCGAACGCGGTCCCTTTCCCGCGAACGCAAAGGGCAATTTTGCCCAGTTATATTTTTAATTTCCAGAACAGTACACATGGGTTTTTCACAAAATTTCTCACGAGCTCTCTTCTCTCCCAAACTTTAGCAAGCCATTAAAGCTCCTATTCTTCAAGGTCACTTGGGTAAGTAAAATTCCCTACTCATTTCCTTCACTTTCCTTCATTAATTAGCAAGTTTCTAAGTCTAAATTATGAAATCAAAGTAGAAATTAAGGGTTTTGGGTAGAGTTAGGGTTTTGAGAATTTTGGGTGATTCAACCTCAATTTGGGGTCGAATCTTAAAACAAATTATGTATTTGAACTCGTGGGGTTATGGGTGACTAGGTTTTGGTCCGAGCCTCCTGTTTGGACCATGTGTGCCCGGTGTCGAATTTTGGTATTTTTGGAAGAATGCTAGAAAACTCATTTTTAAGTTATGGGATTATGTTATTGAGCCCTAATTGATATTATTGAATTAATTATGCCTAGATACCATTATTTCGGAGTCGGATTGTAGAGGAAAGGCGGTATTGGAGAGTTGATTGCTATTCTTTGGACCGAGGTAAGTGTTTGTTCTAACTTTGGCTTGAGGGAATAGGACTAGGATATTATGAAATGGGATCGTGTGGCACGCCGTCCACTTATGATTATGAAATGGGATCGTGTGGCACGCCGTCCACTTATAAATTATGAAAATGGGATCGTGTAGCACGCCGTCCACTTATAAATGTATACTATGGGATCGTGTGGCGCGCCGACCACTTATATGAGTCATGGTATTGATGTAGTTTCGTTGTTATATCCGTTGATCTATTTTCACTGTATCCCTCCGAGCATGCCCCTTCCCAGTTTTATTTTATGTTTTCTGTTGTTATTTTCGTTATCTTTGTATATATATATATATGCACAGGTTATTTTTGGTAGGTCCTGTCTAGCCTCGTCACTACTTCGCCGGGGTTAGGTCAGGCACTTATCAGCACATGGGGTCGGTTGTGCTGATGCTACACTCTGTGCATCTTTTTGCACAGATCCAACAGCACCTTTTGGACAGCAGCAGTAGGATTGTTTGGGAGCTGTCTTCAGTCCAGGGACTCACGAGGTAGCCTAGCTGGCGTTCGCAGGCCGAAGTCCCTTCTATGTTTTAGTTTATTTTCTTTGTTTCGAGACAAACAGTATGTAGTATCATTTCAGACTTGTTTTTAGTACTCTACAGCAGTCTGTGAGCTAGTGACACCAGACTCTGGGTAGAGATGTATTTCAACTTCCGTAAAATTTTATCTCAGTTATATAAGCATAAAAGACTTTCGCTTTTAATTAAAGGTTTATTATCGTTATTACTGTTGTGTTGTTATCGGAAAATGTTTGAATGTTTGGCTTGCCTTGCTCCGACAGTAGGTGCCATCACGACTTCCGATGGTGGGAAATCCGGGTCGTGACAAGTTGGTATCAGAGCTCTAGGTTACATAGGTCTCGCTACTCACGGGCAAACTTGGTAGAGTCTGAGGGATTGGTACGGAGATGTCTGTATTTATCCCCAGAGGCTGCGGAGTTAGGAAAAGTTTCACTTTTGTTCTTTCTTGTCGTGCGATTCCGTTTCTCAAATACTAATTGTCTTTCTACTATGTTCTTTCGCAGATGGAGAGAACACGTGCTTTCTCTTCTACCGTGCAACAGCCCGAGCCCCCAGCAGCAGCTCCTGTGAGGGGCAGAGGCCGAGGCCGTGCCAGAGGCCGAGGCAGGGACAGAGCTCAACCCCGGGCAGCAGTCCTAGAGGTGGAGCCTCATATTGACTATGATGAGGAGGTTCCAGCCCCAGCAGATCCGGTGGGCCCAGCTCAGGTCCCAGGAGGGGTCATGGTCACCCCAGATCTTCAGGACGCTCTAGTCCGATTGGCAGGCTTTATGGAGAGTGTCACTAGAGCGGGTTTGCTGCCAGTAGCACTAGCCACTTCTCAAGCTGGAGGAGGGGTTCAGACTCCTGCTACACGTACTCCGAAGCAGGTAGCTCCCCATACTCATGTCCTAGTGGTTCAGCCAGCTGTGGCAGCTCAGCCATGTATTGCGGCTCAGGCCGGCGATGGAGCGGCTATGTCTTCGGATGCCTTGTAGAGACTTGATCGGTTCTCCAAGCTCTTCACCACCACCTTCAGTGGTGCTTCATCAGAGGATCCACAAGATTTCTTATTCGGCTGCCATGAGATCCTTAGGACCATGGGTATAGTGGAGACCAATGGGGTCGATTTTGCCACCTTCCGGCTTGCAGGATCCGCCAAGACTTGGTGGAGAGATTATTGCCTATCTAGACCAATAGGTTCTCCAACATTGATATGGGATCAGTTCACGGAGTTATTTTTGGAGAAGTTTCTCCCAGTCACTCAGCGGGAGGCACTTCGCAGGCAGTTTGAGCGCCTCCAGTGGGGCTCCATGACAGTTACACAGTATGAGACTCGGTTTATTGATTTGGCACGCCATGCTATTGTGATACTCCCCACAGAGCGAGAGAGGGTTCGGAGATTCATTGATGGGTTGATTCAGCCGATCCGTCTTCAGATGGCTATGGGAGCTGGTAGTGATATTTCCTTTCAGGAGGCAGCCAATGCGGCCCGTCGAGTTGAGATGGTCCTCGCACGGGGAGGTGGACAGGTGTTGGATAAGAGGCCTCGTCATTCTGGTAGATTCAGTGTCACCTCGTCTGGAGGTAGGGATTCTTATGGTAGAGGCCATTCACCGAGGCCCTTTCAGTCAGCTCTTCAGGTTTCTCATGGTACTTCTGGTGGTCGTGGCTCTCAGTCGCAGTATTTCGACCAGCAGCTTTTCAGTTCACCATCAGCACCTATCAGAACGCCACCACTCCTTTATTCTCAGCAGCCGAGGGCTTGTTACACTTGTGGCGACATAAGACATATTCACAGGTATTGCCCTCGAGCTTCTGACAGCTCTCAGTAGCAGGGTCCTCGTCCTATGATTCAGGCATCAGGTGATCCACAGGCTGCCCAGCCAGCTAGAGGTGGGGGTAGGGATCATAGAGGTGGAGGTAAAGACCGTAGAGGTGGAGCTCGGACCAGCAGAGGTAGGGGCCAGCCAGTAGCCGATCATCCTAGAGACATAGTTCAGGGAAGTGGGGCCCAGCCCCGGTGTTATGCTTTGCCAGCCAGGCCAGAGGCTAAGTCTTCAGATGCTGTCATTATAGGTACTATTCTGGTCTGTGATAGGGATGTGTCAATGCTATTTGACCCTGGGTCTACGTATTCATATGTGTCGTCTTATTTTGCACCCTACTTGGCTATGCCTAGTAATACTTTGGGCATCCCTGTTTATGTATCTACACCAGTGGGTGATTCTATAGTGGTCGACCGAGTTCATCGTTCCTGTGTGGTAGTGTTTGAGGGTCTCGAGACCCGTGTTGATTTACTGCTTTTAGACATGGTGGATTTTGATGTTATATTGGGGATGGATTGGTTGTCCCCGTATCATGCTATCTTGGATTGTCACGCCAAGACCGTGACCTTGGCTTTGCCAGATCCCGATTGGAGTGGAGAAGGACCCCATGAAATGCCACCCGTAGTGTTATTTCATATGTTAAGGCTCGACGAATGGTCGAGAAGGGGTGTTTAGCTTAATTGGCATATGTTCGCGATTCCAACACAGAGGTTCCTTCTATTGACTTTGTTCCTATTGTTCGGGAGTTCCCAGAGGTTTTCCCTTCATACATGCCGGGTATGCCGCCCGCCAAGGATATTGATTTCTGTATTGATCTGGCCCCAGGCACGCAGCCCATTTCTATTCCATCGTATCGCATGGCCCCGCCAGAGTTGAAGGATTTAAAGGACCAGTTGCAAGATTTGCTAGAGAAGGATTTTATCAGGCCTAGTATTTCTCCTTGGGGTGCACTGGTGTTATTTGTGAAGAAAAAGAATGAATCGATGAGGATGTGCATTGATTACCGACAATTGAACAAGGTGACGATTAAGAACAAGTATCCACTGCCAAGTATTGATGATTTTTTTTACCAGCTTCAGGGTGCGAAGGTGTTTTTAAAGATAGACTTGAGATCTAGCTACCATCAGCTGAGGATTAGGGCATCTGATGTCCCTAAGATAGCATTTTGCACTCGGTGTGGGCATTATGAGTTTTTGGTCATGTCATTCGGGTTGACCAATGCCCCAGCAGCATTTATGGAGTTGATGAATCGAGTATTCAGGCCTTATCTAGACTTGTTCGTGATAGTCTTTATTGATAATATTCTGGTGTACTCCCGCAGCCAGGAGGAGCACGAGCAGCACCTCAGAGTGGTTCTTCAGACTCTGAAGGATAGTCAGTTGTATGCTAAGTTCTCGAAGTGCGAGTTCTGGTTGAGTTCAGTTGCATTTCTAGGTTATGTCGTATCAGCAGAGGGTATTCAGGTAGACCCGAAGAAGATTGAGGCAGTCAAGAATTGGCCTCGACCATCTTCAGCGACCGAGATTCGGAGTTTCTTAGGGTTAGCAGGTTATTACCGTCGGTTCGTGGAGGGATTTTCATCTATAGCAGTCCCGATGACCAGATTGACCCAGAAGGGTGCCAAGTTCAGATGGTCAGACGAGCGTGAGGAGAGCTTTTAGAAGCTCAAGACAGCTCTGACTACGGCACTGATATTGGTTTTTCCCACAGGTTCAGGGCCTTATACAGTTTATTGTGATGCTTCCCGTATTGGGCTTGGTGCGGTATTGATGCAGGATGTCAGAGTCATAGCTTAGGCTTCAAGGCAATTGAAGATCCACGAGAAAAATTATCCGGTCCATGATCTAGAGTTGGCAGCCATTGTTCATGCTTTGAAGATTTGGAGGCATTACTTATATGGTGTGACGTGTGAGGTGTACACGGATCACAAGAGCCTTCTGTACTTATTCAAACAAAAGGAGTTGAATTTGAGGCAGAGGAGGTGGTTGGAGTTGTTGAAAGACTATGATGTTACTATTTTGTACCACTCGGGGAGAGCCAATGTGGTGGCCGATGCATTGAGTAAGAAGATTCTTGCTTATGTTCCGGTCAGTCAGAGACCGCTTGCCTTGGATATTCAGGCTTTGGCCAATTGGCTGGTGAGGTTGGACATTTCTGAGCCTATCATAGTGTTAGCTTGCACGGTCGCTCGTTCTTCATTATTGGAGCGTATCCGTGATCGGCAGTTTGATGATCCCCATTTATGTGTCCTTAGAGACATGGTGCAGTGTGGGGGTGCCACGAAGGTGACCTTAGATGATGATGGTGTTTTGAGGTTGCAGGGGCAAGTTTGTGTGCCCAATGTCGATGGGATTCAAGAGTTGATCTTAGCGGAGGCCCATAGTTCGCGGTATTCTATTCACCCGAGCGCCGCAAAGATGTATCAAGACTTGCGGCAGCATGGTCATAAAACATTTCTTTTCCGATCAAAAGCACCGGTCGATTAGAGAAATTGAGATCATGTTTTCTCATCACTTCTCTAACCATTTGAGGTGATGAAACTGTTGGGGTTAAAGTGGTGGTGTGAATGGGAAATGAGGGAAGAAGGTGAAAAGGCAACTTTAGCTTTTGCACTTTGTCCCTCATTGGTTAAAGACAAGCATTTTGTTGGGTTTAAATATAGAAGCACTTCCTTAAGCTCTTAAAAAGAGATAAGAGGAAGGGGCCTCGCGCCGTC
>MU675978.1:14463-42583 GCA_026770625.1 Nicotiana glauca
AACTCAGATGATTTCCAGTCAACAAGTTGGTGTAAGTTTCCTATGAATGGGAGCTTCATAGGCCCTGGAGGCAATTTTCTTCTACCATTACACTCTTTGAACCATTTTGTGACAAGTAAGGGTAAAAGGAGAAGTAAAGCACCAAGAAGAAAAGATAGCTCCATTTCCAAATATGGTGTATTCAAGAAATCTTAGATGAGACTGGCTATGTTTATGCATGTCATCTATTTATACAAGATCTAGTAATATTTCGTGATTGAATAAAACTCTTCTACAAAACCATTATATATATATATATATATATTTAATGAGAAGCATGTCATATAAGAAATATTGTACCTGGTATGCGGCCAACGTCGTGTGAAATTTTTGGAGGATATCTATTTAATTATTTCTTCTAATTGGTGGTCAATTAAGTTCATTGTAATATTATTTGAATTTGAAATAAATATATTAACATGAAGCGGGCTGCTTAAGTGCAAGCAGACTTGCCTATAATTTTCATTCACAAATTTTTTGCCTTTTTATTCCTTATGAAATTCATGTCCAACCATGATTTAATTCTTGCAAAATATTTTATAATCGCAAAAGTAACCCTTCAGTATAAAGCCCTAATTTTTATTGGTTTCTTCTTTGTTCCGCATCTTCTCCCATATCTGCATTCGAACCTACATCTCCATTTCTATGATATCATTCTTTATTTTTTTTATTTCTGCTATTGCTAATTTGGTGCTTATAGATTATTATGCGAAGTTTTGTCCCTTTCTTCCTTGTCGCACATCTGCTAGAATCTTTATATTTTTATTTTATTTGTTTTCAAAATATTTTAGCTGTTCATTCTTGAGCAACATTTAGTTAAATCAATCCACTTTAAATGCTATTTTGCTTGAGATAGGAATAAAGAGGCGTAAAATAAATTAAGGGGCGCGAACTTTTCAACTTGTTTGGATGGTTATTACGTATCGTTTCATAGTGTATCGTATCGTATTGTATTGTATTGTACTGTATCGTTTGATGAGTATAATGTTTGCATAGATTGTGTCATTTTGGCGTTGTTTCATGGTATCACGCACCTGTGATATGATGAATAAACTTGGAATATTATAAAGAAAAATTATGATACGGTATATAAAAGGTAGGGTAAATGATAAAATAAAATTATTTAACAATAATGAAGGGTGAGATTGAGAGAAAAACACAAGGAAACGACACGACCACACCAAATCGGTCGTTACATAAAGTGGAACATTTCATCGTTACGTAACGATGGATTTAATGATATGATACAATAAAATTTAAGTAACAATCAAAACAAACATTATATTTAAAGTAACAATACGATACGATATATAACAACTAACAACCATCTAAACAAGATGTTAGTGCTTGAACCGTTGAGCGTGAGAACATACATTGTAGTCTTGGTTTTCATTCTCATCAGTATGCCTCTAATCATCAATCATGCATGCTATCTGAAATATTATTTAAATTACATATGTAAAAAGTAACAAAAATGTATCAAAAATCTAAAATGGTGCCATGTAATCCGTTTAAACTTAAATTATTTTGTAACGGATCACGTTAAAAAAAATATAATAATAAATTCCTCTATCAGATTTGAGGATATTAAAATCATTTTAACATAAAAATATGCTTACAAGCACTTTTTATCAAAAACATCAATAATTTATTTTCAGTTCTATTATTCCTATCTAAACACGTAATTACTTGTTTACAAAAT
This sequence comes from Nicotiana glauca, assembly GCA_026770625.1. Taxonomy (NCBI): domain Eukaryota; kingdom Viridiplantae; phylum Streptophyta; class Magnoliopsida; order Solanales; family Solanaceae; genus Nicotiana; species Nicotiana glauca. The sequence goes on from MU675978.1 coordinate 16,205, forward strand.
CAACTGATACACCTAAAAAGTGCTTTGAGGCACTTGGTGCAAGCAAAGCCAAACAGGCTCTAGTTATTATAGTTATAAGGTGGCTAATGGTCAACGTCAATCAAATCATGAGTTTTTCTACTCTTTGGGATTCACCTGGTCAACATGGCTAGTCAAGGAAAGTGTGTGCATGCTAATTGAGAAAAAAGTGTATATCTAAACGTGGTATTTATATCAAAACTATATTGACATACTGATTAAGCGATCAACTAAAGTGAAAGTTTGTTTTATAATTTATTTTTTGGCAAGTGTGAGTGTGTTGACAAGAAAATATTTAGAAATTCAATTTTAATTTTGGTTTCTAAAAATGGAAAAAGACTATATATATCCGTTTACTATTAAATACTTAGTAATTATATATATATTCCTCGTTATACTATTCGACATATTCTGCACCTACCGTTACATTTTTAAATATATTTACCCCTCAATCTAACATACCCTCGGACCCCAGCCTTCCTGTTACACGTGGCTTCATCTTAACCCCCCTCCCACCCTTTTATTTATTACCCAAATTAATAATCCACCCCAAGGACCCCAGGAATTGAATCTCCAGATTAGCTCCAGTACTTGGGGTTCTCGTATTCCTCCACTCCAGGAAAATATATAATGTACAGAATATGCTTGCTTTGCTCACTAAATATGGTAGCTTCTCGATCGATCTTATCTTCCTCCTCGGTGCTTTATTTAGCTACTTGCCTAATTGATTTTTCAGAAACAAAACAAAGTTAGAGTCCATTTTGAAGTAGCTGATAAGCATTAAGTGCTGAAAAAGTACTTTTAAGTGTTGAAATTAATTCAATAAATAAAGAGTTATGTGTTTGAATACAAGTGCTAAATTAATAATAAGTTGTTGTAGTATTTGATAAAAAAAGTGCTAATAAACTCTTTTTCTATTAAAATGACTTGAATAACCTTAGAACTGTTTACACTTATAAGGGCGTAATTTCTTCAAAATTTAGATTCCAAATTGATTCAAATTCAAGATATTCTATATGTCATTTTATTTTAAATACAACTGTGCTTAGACAAGATAACTTTTATGATATATATATATATTATATTTTATTGGTAAGAATTTAATCATAAATTATAATAATTAATAAATTAACAAAAGTTTCTCAATAAAAAATAAACTTAAATAGGACAAAATATTTGAAGATAAATAAATGCAGTCTTCATCACCACAACACTTAGAAAGCAATACACCAAAAATTTGATATGTCCTCATTTATTACATACAGTTCAAAAATTAATACACAGTCACATAGACACAAATATGCAAAGGAATAGAGAATTTGCTAATCTTAAATAGTCAATAAGAATTGCAGACTTGGGTGGGGGGGAGGTGTGACGATCCAAAATCCTTTAAATGTCATGATAGCTGTCAGGTAAGCTGACACTAAATAGTAAATTAAATTCTCATGTTAATATTTTTGTATAATACCCCGTGCATTCGGACTAGGTGTGGATGTGTTAAATGGGTAGTAATCTGATATTTTAGACATGTGAAGTCCTAGTGGGATGAGTATGGGTGAAAATAGTTATTTCAGAATCAAGATGAAGTGTGAGGTGCATAAGATTCGATAAAATTGACTAAGTTTACAAAAGGTCAGTCTTGCAATAGGATTTAGTGAAAATATGTAAAGTATTTGGAAAAACTCAAAACGTGAAAGTTATAGACCTTTGAAACAGCTTTCCAATGATATATTCTGAAGCCCAAATAGATCTCTTTGCATTATATGTGTTTAACAAAATAGTACGCAATATGCGCGCCCCCATGCGCGGCCTCACTTGTGGCAGTGTTATTGCCATTTTGCCCGGTCAGGCCTTCAGGTGCGTGGGGAGTGCACTTGGGGGGTCATTTTAAAGCCCTACTTCATCCCCTACATCCCCAAAACACAAAACTTGCTCTAGAAAGGAGAGCTCTAAAAATCCTAACTCCTTAAGGGTCCCTCCACCATCCAAGGTAAGTTCTAATGGTGATTCTAAGTTAATTTTAATTTTCCAATATCTTATTAACATGGGTAACCCTCCATATCATTAGATATTCGATTAGGACATCGTTGTTGAGAGAAGATACACTAGAACTCAAATTCAAGGGGATTGAACTTCAAAAAGGTAATGTCTTCACCCTCTAATTGATTCTAGCATTGGATTAATGATTATTGACTCTAGTTCATGAGATATGAGTTTATGGGTTTGATAGATAAGCATGAAGGGTTATAGGTTTGGGGTGTTGATTGTTAATTATTAGTCAAGAGTGTTATTCACCTTATAAGCGATAAAGAATGATATTGATTATTACCATTTAAGACTTTAGAATTTATCTAGAAGCAAGAGAATGGGTTATTAGGTGTAGAGACGCCATTAATAAGAACTATGAAGCTTCATTCTATCAAGTATTTGAGAAAATGCATAAGTACCCAAAACATGAGTATTATTGCTAATATGGTATTTCTTTGACTTGTATTGATATAGATTAAAGTTGAAAGGGTTGGCGAATGTTGTATTACGCTCAAGTGCAAGAAATTAAGGTGTGTGAGGCTAACTGAATGTTAATGATTCTCCCTACACTATGTTTATTTTATCACGTTACCAATTGCCTCAGAAATATAGTTAAGCCTAGTTCCTTGAATAATTGCAGAACTTCTATTCTCTAGCTTCGTAGTTCATTCATGACTTTCATTTTGAACGTTGTAAAATTAGTGCATAATAAATATAGACTTGGGTTTGATGCCAATGAGTCTCAGTTTAGATTACTCGGTATGTCATAAACAATTGAAGTTTCAATTTTCATAATCAATTCATGAATACATGTCTTGGTCTAGCTCTATTCAGCATTGAAGTGTCATGTAACTCAGTATGGTTCAGTATTTCAGTATGATTCTCAGTTCCTGAATGTTGAACACCTATATTTGGGTCTGAGGCCGTAGTTTATATGCTTTATGCATAGTTGGGCCTGAGGCTGTAGTTTATGCTTTATGCATGTTTGGGCCTGAGGCCGTAGTTTATGCTTTATGCATTTTTGGTTCTGAGGCCGTAATTATGTATACGTATACTTGGGCCTGAGGTCGTAGCTTGTGCATATATATATATTGGGCCCGAGGCCATAACTTATTCAGATAAATAGATTGTTCAACATTCAGAAATGGGAGTATTCATATCCTTACTTCCTTCGTTCAAGTCAATTAATAGTTATCATTTTAGTTAGCAGTTATTATTTAAATTACCAGTTATCAGTTCATTTATTAGTTATCAGTTAAGTTATCATTTCAGTTTTAGTTTCAATAGTTATCATTTCAGTTATCAATTATCAATTCTCATTTATCAGCTTAGTTTTAGTTTCAGCATTTTTAATTCTTTCTTTAAGTTTCTTTATATGCCAGTGCAATTCAAATGTACTGACATCTCTTTTGTCCGGGGCCTGCATCTCACGATGTAGGTAATGATTTACAGGTTGATGATTTAGTGCGTTAGGATTTTCGTACCAGCTATTTGTTGATCCTTAGTTCTTTCGAGGCATTATCATTACCTTATAGTCTTTAGTATTTTCAGATAGTCGGTGTATTCAGTACTTCATTAGAGGCTTCATAGACTAGAGTAACAGTTAGATAGAGTCTCAGGCTTTTCATATTAAGCTATGTTGGATACAAATATGTTTCAGAATTATATTAGTATTCCCACACTTTGATTTATATCATCCAGACTTTCATATACCATCATGTGTTAGTTTATCTTCCGCATTTAGTATATTATGATATCACATATTGATTCAGCCAGCCAGTTGGTTCGCTCGGTCACATGTAGTCAGACACCGAGTGTCGTGTTACGTCCAGGCCCAAGTTCGAGTCGTGATATTTTGAAATCATGAATTTCCTTCAATTTAACTAGTAAAAGATGAACTTTACAGAATAATAATAATATTTTTCAATTTTAATATTGAATATCCCATAATCATCCCAGAACCCAGTGTCACAAGTGCATGAATATCTACTAGAAAGTAATTTAATATACAACAGCTGTCCGGAATAAAAATGTGGACAGAAAGGAAAATACAAGTACTCTAAAGGAGATTCTGCTGATTGCGGATCCTCTCATAAGATGCAACCCACCTAAGTCCCCGTATCAACCACGTCGATGCGCCCACAAGGCCATTAGATATACATGTGCACATATAATAAAATATACAGCAAGTGTAGTATGAGTATGAAAATAACGCGTACCCAGTAAGCATCATGTCTAATCTCGAAGAAGTAGTGACGAGAGGTCGACTCCGACACTTACTATCGCCAAAAACAATATACCGATAATATGATTAATCATGGATTTTTTATAAAACAACTGTTGTAGACATGTGATTTTTGACCCTTCCCAAGATTTTATATATTTTAGCATTTAAATACCTAGTTTTTTTCTAATATAGTTATTTCAACTAATTTTGACTCCTACACTACAAAAAAATAAGAATTACAAAAAAATAGATTTGTTTTAACGGTTAGTCTTATTTTAATAAGTTATTTTATTAAGTAGAACTAATTAGTAAATGAGGTAGTATTTTAGTTTTTTCACAGAGAAAAAATACAAATTTGGGCTCAGCGACCCATTTTTAGGCCTAATTTTTAGACATAGCCCATAACAACCCAAGCCCACTACCCATTAAACTAATCCTAACACCGTTAAAACCCTAAAAACCTAGTCTTTAAAAAGGGTATCGGCCGTTTTTATGAAGGAGCTAGGGACTATGAGCTGAAAAATACAAAAAAAAAAACAAATAGACTCTAAGACGCTAGATCCCTAAGAAATGAGCGTTGTTTTCAGAGAAAACCCCACCCCCTGACCTTGTCTTCTTCGTGACCCCTCACCCAAGAACACCCACCAGCAGCCATCACCTGAAACTGTAACAAGAGGGTTGCTAGGGAAGGAGGAGAGAAGAAAAAGGAAAATTTTGATTAATTCACGGATGATTTCCTTCAGTACAATGACAGCCTAAATATCAGAGAATCCAACATTGGATTCAGGGCCTTTTCTACTAGTTTGACACCTGTCCAATTCCATTAACTGAATTATGGACTTCATTGAACATAAATTATAAACTAAAGTACTTAATTAGAAATAACAAAAACTTGACTAACAACTAATAATGACTCAGCTAATTCCACTAATATCTACTCATAACATTCCATTCCCCTTCAGAACCTTGTCCTCAAAGTTCTTTAAAATCTGGAAACTGAGATACTATGAAGTTGTAATCCTCCCAGGTAGCTTCTTCTGGTAGCAAGTTAGCCCACTGCACCAAAATCTGAGTAGATGCTTTGTTTTTCTTCTTCACCATCCTCTTATCGAACACTGTAATTGGTTCTATCAGAGGTTGTCCATCAAAAGAACAAATTGGAGGATCAATGGATGGAATAACTTGTTTTCCAATCCTCTTCTTAAGCTAAGAGATGTGGAAAGCAGGATGTATCTTGGAAGTAGGAGGTAAGTTGAGCTTATATGCGATAGCTCCAATCTTTTGCATGATCTGATAAGGACCATAAAACTTGGAAGCCAGCTTCAAACTCTTCCTCATAGCTACAGAGGTATGTCTATAGGGTTGCAATTTCAGAAATACCCAGTCACCAACATTGAACTCTCTTTCTGTCCCCTTCTTGTCAGCATTCACCTTCACCCTGTTTTGAGCCTTTTCCAAATTCTCTTTTAGCACCTTAGCCATAATTTGTCTTTCTTTCAAGACTTGATCTATAGCAGCCACTTTAGCTTGTGAAATCAACTCGAAAGAGAGTTGTGGTGGTTCATACCCATACAAAGCCTTGAAATAGGTCATCTTTAAGGTAGAATGGTAATTACTGTTATACTAAAACTCAGCTAGTGAGAGCCATTTATTCCACTCTTTAGGTTTATGCCCTGTCATGCACCTCAGGTAATTCTCCAAACATCTATTCACCCTCTCAGTCTGTCCATCTGTTTGGGGATGATAGGCTGAGCTAAAGAATAACTATACATGCAAGTTCTTAAAAAGTTCCCTCCAAAAGTTACTGAGGAAGACTTTATCCCTACTAGATACAATGCTCTTAGGTAAACAATGCAACTTATAAATGGTATCCATAAACACCCTAGCAATTTGAGAGGTAGTGAAGGGATGAGCCACCGCAATGAAGTGAGCATATTTATCGTATCTATCTATCACTACCAAGATAGTGTCTTGCCCTTCTGACTTGGGCAAACTTTTAATAAATCCATTGATATGTGTCACGACCCGAATTTCCCAACCTCGGGATCGTGATGGCGCCTACTCATGGTAGCTAGGCAAGCCAAAAACCTTTGCAAACATTAAGCTTTCTTGTCTTATACATGATTAAACAATTAAACTGTCAATGGATAAGCAATCAAAAAGACAACAAAAAAGTAAAATTTAGCGAAATTCTGAACTAAATATAGAAACAACATCTAGAAAGCCAATACAAGTCTCTACCTAGCACCTGGTGTCACAACAATACACAGACTGTCTAGGATTACTACAAATAAGGGTTTGAAATAAAGGACATAGTCTGTCTCGAATACAGATGTCAACAAAACATGAAAACTGAAAGAAGAGACGCCGGGCCTGCGAACGCCAGCAAGGCTACCTCAGAGTCTCGTGGACTGAAGGTCGGCTCCCTGACTATTGTTGCGCACCGTAAGCTGCTCCGACACCTGGATCTGTGCAAAAGAGCATAGAGTGTAGTATCAGCACAACCGACCTCATGTGTTGGTAAGTGCCTAGCCTAACCCCGACAAAGTAGTGATGAGGCTAGACCAGACTACCACATAAACCTGTGCAGTTATATATACATATACAGCGGAATCGAGATACAGAAATTAACCAGTCAATAAGGGAGGGGAGCATGCTGTGGGGAAAATAACAACTCCGAATAAAATTATCAAATAACAAAGAAAGCATCATAGATAGACATCAATAAAGAATCAGAAATCAATAAGTGCACGGCATCACCCTTTGTAATTTTACTCTCATTCTCACCAAGCAATAATATGATAAAAATGTGCACAGTATCACCCTTCTGCTTTTACTCTGATCCTCACCAAGCAATAATATGATAAAAATGTGCACGGCATCACCCTTCATGCTTTTACTCTCTTTCCTCATATATAATCAATATAAATGGAACGGAATGGTACATCGTGCGGCACGGCATCACCCTTCGTGCTTTACTCTCTTTTCTCACAATAAGAAAATAATACACGGCATCACCCTTTGTGCTTTACACTCTTTCCTCACAATACACAAACAATGCATGACATCACCCTTCGTTCTTTAACACTCTTCCTCACCCAAACAACAATCACAAACAAGGGCAAGGGAATAAACAAAACAAGGTAATAATAGAAATCCCGGCAAGGGAACACAATCGAAACAATTAAATCCCGGCAAAGGTATAACATCAATAATCTAAACGTCCCGATAAGGAAAAATAATCAATAAACAACAATATCCTGGCAAGGGAACATTTTTAATACTCTTTCTCTTTCTTTCACTTTTATTCCTTATCTCACTTTACCACTTGAGCCAATGCTCCAAAGGGTTCAACCATTTCATATACGTTCACAATTGTAATATAACTTGAGCCAATGCTCCTCGTTGTTCATAGGTCACTATTTCCTTTCACAAGCTTTTCACAACAAATAGGAATCTTCACCAAGGCAAGGGAAATACAACGAGATCAAGATATTCACAATTTAAAGACTTGCGGTCTTGCTAGACACCAACGTATAGATACTCGTCACCATGCCTATACGTTGTACTCAACAAGAAGCAATTAGCAAATAAGATTCAACTCCTAGTTCCTCAAGCTAGGGTTAGACTAAACACTTACCTCAATGCCTTGAATACAACTCAAGCCTCAATTATAGATTTTACCCCGCTATTCCACTTCCAATTTGCTCGTATCTAATCACAAATTACTTGATTACTTTAATAAACACTAAATGAATCAACCCCAATGCATGAAAATGAGTTTTCCAAAGTTTTACCCAAAAAGTCAAAAATCGCCCCCGGGCCCACATGATCAAAACCCGAGGTTCGAACCAAAACCCGATTACCCATTCCCCCATGAACTCAAATATATAATTAGTTTTGAAATCAGACCTCAAATGAAGGTCCAAATCCCCAATTTTTTGAAAAACCTAGGTTCTACCCAAAACACCAAATTTTCCCCATGAAATCTTTGATTTTAAGTTGAAATCATATTAAAATATGTAAATGATTGAAAGAAATGAGTAAAAACTAACTTACAATTGATTTGGAAGAAGTTTAGTTCTTGAAAAATCGCCCAAAGGAGTTGTGTTCTGAAAATGGGGTGAAAATGACTTAAAAATTGACTAAGTATAACAAATGCAGGTTGCAGATATAGGAATTGCGAACAGGGGTTCGCAATTGCGAACCCCGACCTGACATGGGAATTGCGAAATGAAGTTTGCATTTGCGAACACTGAACAAAATGAAGACTTTGCATTTGTGACAAAAGATGTCGCATTTGCGAAATACCTAGTTCCGCATTTGCAAACCTTTTGGTCACATTTGCGAACACAGCACAGATTCCCCTTCCTCGCATTTGCAATGTCAGGCTCACATTTTTGAGCTCGCATTTGCGAGACCTGCTTCGCAAATGCAAAAATTGCAGAGCAGGCATAACAGCAAAATTTTCAAAGTTCAAGAATGCACCCATGGCCTATCCAAAACTCACCCGAGCCCTCGGGGCTCCAAACCAAATATGCACACAACCTCAAAAACATCCTACGGACTTATTTGCGTGATCAAATCGCCAAAATAACATCATAAACATCGAATTAAACCCCAAAATCCAAGAATTCTTTCAAACTTCATAAAATCTCAAATTTTCCAATTTAGGTCCGAATCATGTCAGGTGACATCCGTTTTCAATCAAATTTCACAAAAACATCTTAAATCATATATAAGACATGTACCAAGCACCAGAATCAAAATACGGGCCCGATACCAACACGTTTTAATAAATTTTCATTTCAAATTCCCTTAAACAATTTCAAAAAATAATTTTACATAAAAACTCATTTCTCGGCCTTGGGACCTCGGAATTCAATTCCGGGCATACGCCCGAGTCCCATATTTTCCTAAGGACCCTCCGAGACCATCCAATCATGGGTCCCGGTTTGTTTGCCCAAAATATTGACTGAAGTCAAATTTATTCATTTTAACACCAAAATTTAGCATTTTTCATAGAATTTCACATTTAAGCTTTCCAGCTATGCGCCCGGACTATGCACGCAAATCGAGTCAACTCTAAATGAGGTTTTCAAGGCCTTGGAAGCACAGAATTCATTTAAAACAGGTGATGACCTTTTGGGTTGTCACAATATATACTCCCAATCCCTCTCAGGTACTAGCAGAGGTTGTAATAGTCCTGGGTAAGCCACTTGCTCATCCTTGCACCTTTGACATACATCATATTCTTGGATTATCTTCTTCATATATTCTATCATAGCAGGCCAATAAAAAAACTACCTTTAGCTTTTGATAGGTTGTTGTTACTCCTGAATGACCCCCCAACCCAGAGTTGTGAATAGTTGAAGTCAATTGCTGCCTTAGAGTTCCATGTTTACCAACCCAAACTTTCCCTTTATGCCTTAGGATACCTTGCTGTAAGGTGTCATCCACCAATGCTGAAGTGTTACTGCTGAGTAAAGTGATAGCCTGCATCACCTCTTGGTCTGCTTCATAACTTGCCATCACTTCATCAAACCATTTAGGCTGTAACTGAGTTACCACAAGACAATGTGACACACCAGCTTCAGCTTGCTATTTATTTACCCTTGACAGTGCATCAGCCACAGTATTCTCCATTTCTTTTTTATACTAAATTTCAAAGCTTAAACCCATCTGTTTGGTCAAGCCTTTGTGCTACAGGGATGTTGTGATCTTTTGTTCCTGCAAGAATTTCAAACTGAGGTAATCTGTTTTGATTATAAAGTGGTGTAGGTGCAAGTAATATCTCCATCTATCTACTGCTACAAGTAGAGCTATCAGCTCTTTCTCATATATAGATAATCCTTGATGTCTCTTGCTTAAAGACTGACTTAGGAATGCCAGAGGCCTCCGATCCTGCATTAATATTGCTCCCACTTCGGTGTTGCAAGAATCTACCTCCAAGATATAAGGTCTACTGAAATCAGGTAAAGCTACAACTGGAGCAATTGTCATGGCTTGTTTGAGGTTCTGAAAGGCTATAGTAGTTTCTTCATTCCACTTGAAACTCCTTTTCCTTAGTAAGTTGGTTAGGGGCTTACTTAGCTGAGCATAATTCCTGATAAATTTCCTGTAGTAATCAGTCATCCCTAGGAAACTTCTTAACTCTTTTACAGAACTTGGTTGTGGCCATTCCAGCATAGCTGATACCTTTTTAGGGTCAGTGCTTACCCCTTTGCTTGAGATCACATGTCCTAAGTACTCCACCTGTGATTGACCAAATTCACACTTGCTTTCTTTTGCAAATAGCTGGTTCTTTCTTAGTAATTGAAGTACCTTTTCCAGATGCTCCAAATGTTCCTTCATACTTTTACTGTATACTAGTATATCATCAAAGAATACTAGTATGTACTTCCTCATTTGCTCCTTGAATATAGAATTCATCAATGATTGGAAAGTGGCTGGGGCATTAGTTAATCCAAAGCGCATGACCTTGAATTACCACAGCCCATGATGAGTTCTAAATGCTGTCGTGTACTCTTCTCCAGCTTTCATTCTCACTTGATGGTAACCAGCTTGAAGGTCTATCTTTGAAAACATAGTAGCTCTATGTAGCTCATCCAATAAATCATCAATAATGGGGATAGCATATTTATTTCTTATAGTTAAACTGTTCAACCTCCTGTAGTCAACACACAGTCTCCAAGTAGAGTCTTTTTTTTAACTAGCAAAGTAGGTGAAGCAAAAGAAGATTGGCGAACTAAGTTATCAGCTTCCAACATGTCATTGATGATAGACTCAATAGCATTCTTTTGATCATGGGAATACCTGTATGGCCTTAGGTTAAAAGGTTGAGCAGCAGGAATTAGGTTGATAACATGGTTACAATCTCTTTCAGGTGGTAGCTCGGCTGGCTCCTGGAACACATCCTTGTAAGCTGCTAGTAATCTTTCACTTCCTGGTTTACCTCTTTTTCTCCCTTTGCTCTAGGACCAACAGTTGTTATAGCCAATTCAGCCATCACCTCATAGGTACCACAATGCAACATCCTTCTTAGACCTTCAGTATCGACTGGGTCGCCTCCTATTTAGCATTAACTCCAATTAGGGTCACCATCTTGCCCTCCTTCATAAAGCTCAGGCTGTGAGGTCTAGTATGTAGGATCACAGGTGCTACAGCATCGATCCAGTCCATCCCTAACACCATGTCACATCCCCTAACCTTGAGTAACCTGATTTTGAAAGCAAAAATTTCATTCTGTATTTTTCAATTGAACAAAGAGCTTTTCTAATCACATCTCATGACTTGGCCATTGGCCACTACCACTCTCAATGGAATGGCCATAGGTTGCACAGGTAATTTTAACAGCTTCACTATATGTGGATCAATAAAGGAGTGTGTAGAGCCACTGTCTATCAATATGGTCAATGGGATTTTTTTACATATCCCAATATTTTGATAGTTGAGATAGTTCCTTCAGTAGAGCTTAACCCCATCACCACATTGAGAGAAACCTCAACTTGCTTCTCCACTTTTTCCTTCAAAGTCTCAGGAACATCCATAAATTCCTCTATCTCTAGTTACCCTTCAGCTGTGACCCCTTCCATGGCATGTAGAGTTTTAGCCTTGCATTGGTGTCCAGGCTCATACTTCTCACCGCATTTATAACAAAGACCCTAAACTCGGAGTGCCTCAAAAGTGTTTGGTTTGAGGGGAGCTCTATTGACAGCTCTCTGATTGGGATAAGTAATTCTCAGAGGTTGATTGGGTGCTGGAAGTTGTGCTGGTCTTGAATTTTGTGGTGCTTTTTGGGTAAGTAATGGCTAATGGTCTAGGGTAGGGAAGGTTCTGGGTATTTCTAGTTGGGATAAGTGAAATGAGAGCTGAGAATGACTCCTCGTATAGCTTTGCAATCTCATAAGCATCTATAATAGTCACAAGATTATTTAACTAATGGTTTAAGCTCAGGTTTGAGACCACTAATGAAACTGGAAACAAGTGAGTTTCATTCAAAAAGGAGTTTATAATAGTCATATAGCTAGTCATCTCTTCGAACCTTTCCTGATATTGGTCCACACTCCCAATCTGCATAATTTTGTTAAACTCATCCACAATATCTTGAGGTCTAATGTTACCAAATCTTATACAAACCTTAGTACAAAACCTTTGCCAAGTCATCCTTCCCTGTGGTTTACCAAATAATTATCAAACCACACATCCACCTTGTCCTTCACATGCATTGAAGCGTAACTTAGTTTCTCTTGCTCCGAAATGCCATATAACTCAAAGAATTTCTTACACCTTCGTAGCCATCCTCTAGGATTGGTTCCATCAAAATTAGGGAAATTGAGTTTTGGTTTCAAGGTTTTCCGGTTTATTTCAGGCTCAATAGTATTAATAGGGATTGGCAACAATGGAGGGCTAGACTGATAAATAGAATTTTGAAAAGTGAGTGTGTTCTTAAAAATTAGGGCTGGAGGGAAGGTCAAACCATGGCCAACAGGTAAGTCGAAGGAGTGAAAAGAGGGTGATTTAAGGGAAAAGGGTTCTTAGTACCTGAAACTCCTCCAATTTCTGTTATGGCTTGAACTGATTGAGCAATGACCATTGTGATGGTTTGAGTAGAGTCTGAAGTCACTAGTGTGAGCTGTTGGTCAGTACTTTTAGTCACCGAAGATGGCGTCGCCAGCGTAAAATCAGCTCGTTGCGACAAACCCATGCTCGAGATAATGAAATCGAGCTTCCAATTTGCATCTTTTACATCATCAAGTTGAGTTTGAAATTGGTTTTGGCTGGTTTCGATAGATTCAGAACTTTGGCTTGCATGTTCCACAAATGATGAAAGTTGCACACGCTTCTCTCTCATCTCTATTTGCAACGCCTGAATCTCTAGATTAGAAGCCATGGCAGCTGAAGGTTGAATCCCAGGCGGCTCTAATACCATTAGGGAAGGAGGAGAGAAGAAAACGATAAGAAGAAGGAAAATTTTGATTAATTCACGGATGATTTCCTTTGGTACAATGACAGCCTAAATATCAGAGAATCCAACATTGGATTCAGGGCTTTTTCTACTAGTTTGACACCTGTCCAATTCCACTAACAGAATTATGGACTTCATTGAACATAAATTATAAACTAAAGGACTTAATTAGACATAACAAAAACTTGACTAACAACTAATAATGACTCAGCTAATTCCACTAATCTCTACTCATAACAGAAACCATCTCCCCCATTGCCGTCTCACACCCAGCCGCGACACCCTTACAACAACTAGCTGAAGGGGTGAGGAGTTTTCTTGGGCGCGCAGGGTTTACCGGAGGTTTATAAAAGATTTTTCAAAGGTGGTAAACCTCTTGTGCAAGCTACTAGAAAAGTATGCCAAGTTTGTGTTCGATGAGGGATGTATACAAGCATTTAAGCTTCTCAAGCTTAAATTGACCATTACCCCTATCATTACCGCACCAAATTGGAGCTTGCCTTTCAAGCTCATGTGTGATGCAAGTGACTTTGTGGTTGGGGCTATTTTGGGTCAAAAAAGTTAACAAAATGTTTCATTCGGTGTACTATGCAAGCAAGACCATGAATGAGGCTCAAAGGAACTACACGGTTACCGAGAAAGAGTTGTTGGCTATAGTGTTTGCAATGGAAAAATTTTGGCCGTATCTTATGGGGGCCAAGGTCATAGTTCATACCGATCATGCCGCCCTTTAGTACTTGATGACAAAGAAAGACTCCAAGGCAAGGTTGATGCGATGGGTGTTACTACTTCAAGAGTTTGATCTAGAAATTGTGGATCGGAAGGGTAGCAAAAACCAAGTTGCTGATCATTTGTCCTGCTTGGAGGAGGAAGAAAGGCCATGTGATAGCTTAGAGATCAATGATGCATTTCCCGATGAGAAACTCCTTTCGGTGTCGGTGAAAGATATGCCATGGTTTGTCGATGTTGCTAATTACCTTGTGACTGGCGTAATCCCGTGTGAGCTCTCTTCTAACCAAAGGAAGAAGCTCAAATGGGATAGTTTGGATTTATATTAGGATGAGCCGTATTTGTTCAAGATTTGCACGGATGGTGTGATCCGAAGGTGTGTCTCGGAGGAAGAGCAATTGAGTATTTTGGAGGCTTGTCATTCCTCTCCCTATGGTGGCCATCATGGTGGGGCGAGGGCCGCTTCCAAAGTTCTTAGTTGTGAATTCTATTGGCCAACTTTGTATAAAGATGCTAGTGATCCTGTGAAGAGGTGTGATGAGTGCCAAAGATCAGGTGGAATTTCGAAAAAAGATGAGATGCCTCTCAATACCATCCTTGAGGTTGATATTTTTGATGTATGAGGCATTGATTTTATGGGCCCATTTGTTACCTCGTATGGGAACACATACATTCTTGTTGCGGTGGATTATGTTTCAAAGTGGGTTGAAGCTGTGGCTTGGCCAACAATGAGGCCCGAAGTGTTATTGCATGTCTCAAGAAGAGCATTTTAACAAGGTTTGGTACTCCTAGAGCAATCATAAGTGATGGGGGTCTCATTTTTGCAATAGAGCTTTTGACAGTTTGCTTTCAAAGTATGGTGTCAATCACAAAGTTTCTATCCCCTATCATCCTCAAGTGAGTGGACAAGTTGAAGTCTCTAATAGGGAAATCAAAAGCATATTGTCAAAGACAGTCAATGCAAATAGGACCGATTGGTCAAAGAAGTTGTATGATGCTCTATGGGCTTATAGGACTTCTTACAAGACTCTGATTGGTATGTATCCGTATCGGTTGGTGTTTGAGAAAGCTTGCCATTTGCCGGTTGAGTTAGAGAACAAGGCCATATGGGCCTTGAGGAAGTTGAACCTTGAGTGGGATGTAGCTGCTAATCTTCGGGTGGAGCAACTCAATGAGCTTGACGAATTTAGATTCCATAACTACTCTAGTTCATCCCTATATAAGGATAAAATTAAATACCTTCTCAACAAGAGGGTAAAGAGTTCAATGTAGGGGATTTGGTGATCTTATTCAATTCTCGGCTAAGGTTGTTCCCGGGAAAGCTCAAGTCAAAATAGAGCGGGCCATTTGAAATAGTATGTGTGACCCCGTTTGGTGCTATTTATTTAAAGAACAAAAATGGTGAGGTTTTTAGAGTGAATGGGTACCAGGTCAAGCATTATCTTGGGAAAACTGATGACAGCCACATGGTGGTACTTCTTCATTTCAAATGATGTGATGGTAACCTGAGTCATGCCGTAACATTAAATCAGACGCTTCTTGGGAGGCAACCCATGTGTTTTTCTTCTTATTTTCTTTGATTTTATTTCTAGTTTAGGATTGATTTTTGGGCTAACTGGTTGTGAGATATTACAGAGTTGTATTTATGCAGTGTAAGACAAAGTAAAAAAATGCAGGTCTCTGAAGTTTCTAGTACGGTCGCATTACCATTTTGTACGGACCGCACTGGTAAAGGGTGAATTGTGATCTTTCTAAAGTTTGCCACCACGACTGCACTACATTTTGTGCGGTTCGCAGTGGACCTCTGCGGCCGCAGTCCATTTTGTGCGGACCGCAGAGCGTTGCTTTCTCAATCTTGTACAAAGTTGTGCAGTGCAGACGTGGTCCATTTTGTGCGGTCCGCACTGATTGGTGAGACTGGGACCCAGCCCATTTTCTATAAATAGGGCTTGAGGGCCTCCTTTTACCCTTTTCGAACCCTTATATATCAGACTAAGAAAAATACTATTCATAACTTCCTTTGCTTGTAACTAATTGATTGGAACTGTTTGGCTTCATTTCGTCTCACATCTGGTACCATTTCACTCCTTTTAGTTATTCAACTTTGTTAATTTCTATTTAATTTTTGTTGCTTCTTTTAATTGTGTTCTACCCGTATTTCTTTAGAATTTGTGGAATTAGGTTTGTTATTTTGTTGTTCAAAATGGGCTTAACTAGTTAAAATCAATGGGAAACTACTTAGGTGTTAACATAGGACTTAATATCCAGCCTCATGAACCCTCAGTTAGTGTTGCCTCTGGACCGGTAATGTAGACCGCAGTTGATTCTATGAGGTCTGCACTGCCCTTGTGCGGTCCGCGGTGCCATTATGTGCGGACCGCACTGATGAATTTTGGGAAGTTGAACTTTGAGCAGTGCGGTTGCACTACATTTTGTGCGGACCGCACTGGACCCAGTGCACTCGTAATTGATTTTGTGCAGTCCGTAGTTCCTAAATACAGAGAGTGGGTAGTCTGAGCCCCACCTTTGTGCGGACCACGGTTGATTTTGTGCGGTTCGCGGTGACCTCAATATGGCCGCAGTCGCTTTTGTGCGGTCCGCACTGGGCAACTTCTGCAACCTGACTGCAACTTTTCTTTCCTGCTTCTGCAACATTGTTCTTAACTGATTACACTGATACTACCAAGCTGATTGAACTATGACTGCGGACAATGGTGAGACAACGAGGAAAAGGTTCAAAACAACCGGTAAGAGCTGAATCTTCCCGGGGAGGGAAGCAGAAAATGATCAAACTCACTCCCCAAGTTCGTGAAGATATAAAAAGAACAAGAAAGATAATAAAAGCAGCTAACAGGGCCTGTGATCAGTCGGGGAGTGAGTACGAGCCCTCCTGGGAGATCTCCTCTGATTTAGTGCCAACATATGTCCCTGACTGGCCGGGGAGGTTCAGACTGACAGACACCAATCCTCCACCATCACCCACTGCCCAACACATGTGATTTCTAAGTCGTCTAAAGGCTCGGTAGCTGTTAGTGGGGAATACTCCACCTCTCCCACAGCTTCTTTATCTGGAGAGGGTGGAGGAGGAGAACCAAGGGTTGGGGTGTTGATAGAACGAGGAAGCCGAAGGTTTGGCGAGATAGATTCGTGAATGAGGTGGCGTACCACAAATTTTGAGTGTGGTGGCCGGTGAAAAAGTTGATTCTGAAGAGGAGCTTCATTGATAGAGACCTACTACCCCACAACCCCAACATGCAGAGACAGTTTAGGACTAGAGTGGGCTGGGAACATTTTCTAGAAGAGTGTATGGATGCCAACGAACACATGGTCAAAGAGTTTTACTGCAATGTAGCCCACATAAAAAAGGGCTCCAAAGTGACCAAGGTTAGGAGTCTGAAAGTGTTATTTGAAGGGATGTACCTCGATGAATACCTTGGCCTAAATGAGGAGGATGAGACCCTGTACATGGCAAAGTTGGAAATGGGTGAGGAGGTTTGTCCCTGGCTAGCACAGTACCTGGAAATCCCAGGTACCACCCCTAACTGGTTGACTGCTGGAGTCAAGATCTTGAGACGGAGTTTAAACTTTAAGGCACGGGGGTGGGAGACTTTTGTATGTAGTAGGTTGGACCCCATGACACATGACGACACCCTTCCTCTTTCTCAGGTTGTATTAGTGGCTTCTATCATGGCAAGTTACCCCCATCAACGTGGGGAATGTGATATCTAGAATCATTTCTATACTGGGTGCGGAGCATAACCGGAACTATCCTTTCCCCAGCACCCTCACTATATACTTCCGGGACTTGAAGGTGGAAAAAAGGCCCTTCGATGTCAAAGTCAAAGAGAAGGCCCCTTTCTCTTGGTACAACATACAGGGGGATGATAACCCCAAGAGTAAGAACTTCAAGGGTACAGTTACGACTATAATTGGCCAGTCTGAAGAGCCAATTAAGGTAGTGGCTCCTGCTAAGCCTACCTCCACTTCCACAAATATCCCTACCGGTCCATCCACATCCACAGCCACTCCTGCCGGTCTATCCACATCAGCAGGCCCGGAGATCCCATCTTCCCGGGCCCATCCTATTACTGCTCACCGACTGAGCCAAATACTCCTTAGCATAAACAACTGGATTCATAGTTCCTCATCCAAGTTGTCCACATTCACCACTTTGGTAGAGGCTAAGTCGGCACCTCCAGCCCCACAGGTTCCACGGTCGATAGAGGATGCACTCAAAAAGATACTTGACAACCAGAAGAAGATCCTTGACACTCAGGCACTGCTCTCCAAGGCAGTTGATTCACATAGCAAGGCTCTCAAGGAGCTTGTTCGGGAGCACAAGAAGCTAAGGAAGACACGGGCCTCCAAAGAGTCCGTTAAGGAGCTGAGAGTAGATGTAGACAGCCTGAAGGCAGATCACCTGCCTTTAGACTTATTGCTCCAGGACCCACCACCAGCAGTTTATCCATAGCCGGAGTAGTCTTAGAGGCCTCCCAAGAGGAAGAGGATGATTCCCAAAGCAGATGATGCAGTCATCCAGCTGGCCGACCCACAGGAGACCTCTTCCAGTCAGCCACAGGATGCACTACCTACAGAGCCTGTCCAGGTCCAGGCCCAGGTCCCAGTAGCAGATTAGCAGGCCACAGGGGACCAATCTGAGGTCCTCGAGCACAGAGAGGACCCAGGGACCACACATGAGCCTATGCAGACAGACGGGCCATAGGGAGTCTTCTATATCCTTTTTCCTCTTATTGTTTTGGTGATTTATTTAGACTAGTTGGCATTGGGGACAATGCCATCTTTCATTTAAAGGGGTAGGCCCTACTTGTTATTCATTCGGATGATTGTATATATTTAACATTATTTTATGCTTTCTTGATTTTCTATCTTTGGTCTGTATATAATTCTGATATTTCTTTACATTTATCGCATTTTTATCTCACTTTGGGTCTGTATATATAGTTATATCACATTGTATACATTCATCACATACATTGTATATCCAATCCCCTCTTGTATATAATCATTCTATTTTCCACAAATATTTTTGTTTTTAGCTTCTTATTTATGATTCATAGTTTTTTGTTTTTGGAGTTTGCAATAAGCCTTTGGTTTTCTTAATATCATGGTTCTTTCCAAAGGTGGAGTGTTGTGTGAACCGGGTGGCTCTTCCCAATGATGGATGGCGTGACAACCTTCTTAAGGGTTTGAGTCCGTTTTTCTTTTTAGTTTTTAATAGTTAGTAGTTAAAGGGTATCTCAAGCAAAGCTTCACTTGGGCCTAGCACATTTGCCTTTGACCTCATGATCAAAAACAAATTGTTGTGTTTAGGATAGTGAAAGTTGTGACCTTGAGACTCTTGTGTTGACCGATAATCATCAAGTGGTTTTTGGGGACCATTGTGTGCTTATATAGTATCTAAGGCCGTTGTGGGCCCTCGACTCTATGTCTTTAGTATTCCCTTAGCTTGTGTGATGAGTAATTGCAATTGCAAGTCCAAGTCCCGAGCCATTGGTCTAGAACTTGCCCTGAATGTTTGTTGAGGCAAAAATCATAAGTGAATTTTGACTTGAGACATGATTATAAGCTCTCCTTGATCCAAATAATAATTTCAACAATTCCATATCCTACCAATGATAAGATCCCTACTTAACCCTTTTGAGTCTTAGACCTTTTTCTTTCAAGAAACATGATACAAGTCTATACCCATTCTAAAAGATACCCTCTCTTGGCACCCAATCTTTCCTTTAGCACATGGCAAAAGTATAAGTTTGGGGGAAGAGACGAGGATTGCAACAAAGTGATAAAAAGGTGCAAAAATGAAGAAAATTAAAGGCAATGAAAAAGAAAGAAAAGCAAAAAGACAAAAAGAAAGTCAAAATGAAAAGAATAAAAAAGAGATTCAAAAAAAGCAAAGAATGAAAGGTGTGCAAAGTTGAAAAAGGAGAAAAGGTTTGAAATTCATAAGAAAGAGTGATAGTGTGTCTCTCTAACCCCTTAGAAAGAAGTGAAAATGACTCAAAGAGTCAAGTGAATGAATGCCAAATGAATCAAAAGAAGTGCTTAAGGGAAGATGGAACCTACTTAGACCAAAACATTCCCTACCCTGAACCAAAAGCCTTCACATTGTCTCCACAAAAACCCTATACGATCTTGAGTTGAATGAAGCTTACATTAGTGGATACTCGCATAAGGGGCAAGCATATAGTACTTAGAGCCAAACTTGTGATTTTTTTTCTTGAGAGAGATGAGTGAATTTCCATTAACCTTGTTTTGTGTGCCACTATTCTAAAGGTGAGGTTTGCTTAGGGAGAGTTGAGGATGTGAGAGTTTGGGTTCCATAATGACCAAAGAAATTGAAAGAGTTCTTTGATGTGTTGAGTCAACTCTTGATGCTCTTGTGTCGCACTTGATCCATGGTTTTTCAAAAAGTAAATGTTGTTAATGATTCATTTATATTAAGGACAATTGTTAGTCCCAATCGATGCTAGTTGAGGTTGCTTTAGGACAGCTAAAAATTTCTTGGATTTTCCCTTAAGGGGTAGTTCTTATTTTGTTTGCTTGAGGACAAGCAAAAGCTTAAGTTTGGGGAAGTTGATAACTAGGGATTTTGAAGCATTTTATACTCCTTCTTGCTCATGCTTTGATTAGAAATTCATATAAAATATTCTCAAAAGGCTCATAAGTTGTGCTTGATTACAGGTTTGATCAACAAAGTGACAAGATGTCAAAGATCAGCTCAAAAGGAGTAAAACTTGCACAAGTGCCAAAGACAAGACAAGCTCAGGCAAAACAGGCCCAGTGCGGCCGCACACCACTTTGTGCGGTCCGCACTGGGAGATTCATAGAACAGGATTCCAGGCTAAGAGGCAGTGCGGCTACATTAGGTTTTTTGCGGTCTGCACATAAGGTAATGTGGTCGCACTACCATTTTGTGTCGTCCGCAGAGCCAAGAATCAGAGAGGTTGCATTTTCAGAGTTTCAAGCCTCCGCGGTCCGCAGTCCATTTTACGCGGACCGCACTAGAAGCCTCCATGACCACAGTCAATTCTCTGCGGTCCGCGATGCCAAGATTCAGAGAGCTATTTTTCAAGGCCACGGTCCCAGTGTGGACCGCGGTCCATTTTGTGCGGTCTGCACTAACCCCGCAGGGGCATTTTTGTCCAAATTTTTCAGCTTAGTATAAATAGATTCTTTTTTTATTTTTAGGGTATCAGATATTTTAGAATAGTAGCTGTGCTCGTGGGAACGACTTTTGTAGCCATTATGGGCATTTTACTTAATTTTCATCATTGAATCTTTATTTTTGTCTTAGTAATTAATTAATATGAGTTTATCTTCATCTATTTCTTGTTTTTCTTCTTCAAAAATGAGTAGCTAGACCCATTAACTCGGGTTGTGGCTCAACCCTAGTGTGGATAATTGATGGGTCTTGTATTTTAGGTCTAAATTGATTATGGGTGTTTGATATTTGGGTCAATTTCATGGTTAATGGCTGAATTAGTGGTTGAAAATACCAGTTTGTGTTTAGTTGACTAGGATTCTTCTTGAGAAAAAGAATCTAAGTCTCAGAAATTGATCCAACAAGGAATTGGGGCGTAGTCAAGATATTGATAACCCCAATCAAAGGGTTAAACCTCGAAAGAGTAATACCCGACTTGAACCTTAGTTGCTTGTGCAAATTTGCATACCCAATTGGTCTTGAGAAAGTCAATTGGACAAAATCACTTGAACCACCGAGAGATGTAGAGCGGGTAAATTAGTGCAAAGATTATATCATACTTCCCAAATATGTCAAATATGCCTTAGACTCAAGTACCCGTCAATTGACCACCTAGGCGGAAGTCACTACCCTAGTGCCTTTTAAACCTATTCGAACAAATCTTAGCATTATAACTCTTAGCATAATTTAGTTGTAATTACCATCTGTAGTTTGATAATAGTAGAATTAAACAAAAACTTCAAAAATAATTAGAAGTGTAATCTGAAACACATCCTCAATCCTAAACTAGATAGATACTCGATTCTAATTCTAGCTCTCTGTGGATTCGATCCCGACCCAAAATTAGGTAAAAGCTATTGCGACCCTCTCTTACTACTTATTAGCAGTGCGGAGTTGGTAGCAATCAATCGCTAAGGCAAGAATGTCTATCCACTCTTACGGTAAAAAGGAATAAGAGAATCGGAAGGTAGACACAAGTTTCAACAAGTAAAAGAAGCAAGGTGAAGAAGGGTACGAGGTACCTAGTTAATGAAGATTAACAGTATTTACAATTCAAATAGAGAAATATAAGCATTCTGAGGTACCTTCAATTGTAACAGAGGTATGTACAATTAGTCACACCCATCTCAATTTTGCTACATGGGAGCTAAGAAAAGTAGTATAAGAGGAAGACAGGATATTTGGATCCGGCTGGGGTTAGAGTAACCCAAAATGATGGATGGATTCTTTGCGTCAGTTAACATTTCCAAAAATATTAAATGTGCTAATACAGCTCTTCGTGAGACACCCATATATTGCACTGTAAAATAGTACAGCTAGATATGAGCACTACAAAGATAGGCGTTGAAAGCCTGGAAAGGATAAATATTACCTTAGTGTGACTCACGTCCCTAGTAGAACAAGGACGTTGAGCAACTCGAAGAGCCGATGAATGAAGTGAGAAGAGCTAAAAGCAAAAGAATGTCGTGTTGAAGTTTTCACAAGAAAGGGATAGACAGAAATATTAGCAGAGTAATGAGAAGAGATATAAGGAAGAACTATGAGTGGGATTTGTTACATGGATGAAAACAGTAGAGTGTTACAGGATCTATGAAGAGACGAAAGGTGATAAGCCTTAAGACAAAAAAAGAGTATAGGCCATACAGTCACATCCTCATTTTGAGAAATAAGTTCGCAACTCTAACGTGCTTGCTGGAAGGAAAAGTTAGACCCAAGAGTAATAGAAATCAGTATGGAGTGGTGAACAAGATAAACTAAACATGAATTAAGAACTGAGTAATTTGATAATAGTCAGCATCATAAGAATTTCATATTGCGTTCCAGCGATAATAGAATAGACAACGGAAGAAGATCCGTGATGAATTTGAAGAATAGTCACCCAAGAAGACGCTTCCCTAAACCAAGCAATGCAAGCAAGGTTAAGCTTAAGGGACTATATGTGCTTGTTACACTAAGTGTCATCCTCGTGAGTAAGGAATTTTGTCATCCTCGGTGCAAAAGTATTATCACAAGGCGAGTAAGGGTCATTGATGATGTGAAAGGACACCAAAGATGAAGGGAAAAAACATCTATAGGCAGGTCGTCGTAGCTCCAACTCTTAGTACTCCCCTAAAGGATGGAATATGGAATGGTGTGCCATTAAGTCATAGTTAAATGGATCTAGTAACTATGGAATGATAAAGGAAGAATGCGATAAAAATGAGAAAGGGATGAGATTACACTTATTCAAATGTTACAGATATGCTGTGATTTCAGAACATTATGTAAGTACGACACCAAGAAAAGGAAGTAAGGGTTCCTGACCGAGATGTTTTTGATAGATAAGGAGATAGTAAGACAAAGGAAATAACCCAAGAAAGATTACACGGAATATGGATATGAGAATGGGACAATGAGTAGTTAATAGTTGATTTAGGAAGAACCTAGTCATGACTAGACAAGAGGTTAAAGACAAATCAGCAGATCATGCAAGATAAATATAATGAACCCCAACATGGAGAATTTAGCCTTGCAGTGATGTCATTATAATACTAGAGATGTATTCAAATAGAAGTCGGGGTAGTTAAAGGTACTGTATGAATGTTACGGGAATAAAAAAGAGTTTTATTGGGAAGACAGTCAAAATATCAATTCAGAAGCAACCCTACAAGCACAAGGGTGTGGAGGTAAGTAACTACGGATAAGTATAGGCAAGGAGGGACATCAGAAGGTAGCTCATAGATTTACAAGAGTCAGAGGGTCATCCCTAAGTATTACAACGAAACTCTAGCTGAGGAAATAAGGAAGAAGGCCTCAAACTAAGCACAACAACCTAAAGAGGAAAGGGTTGTGTGACAACAGTCTCAAAACAACATTGTACGCACTCCCTAAGAAAATGGCACCTACCGTGGCTAATGAACAAAGAGTCAAATCAGAACTAATATTCAAGATCATATGAGTTGTATGGGATTTCAATATGCGTGGGCACTAAGATAAGCTAAGTATGGAAGTAACAAGGGGCAGAAAGACCAGGAAAAGTAATAACTTACATTTAAAGAAAGATAAAATGGAAAGAAAGGAATTATTCGATCGATGATCTAGAGTTGGTTACGTTATGAACGCACTTATGGATTTGCAGTTTTATACATAAAGCATATACAGCCATAGAAGATTCTAGTATACGTTACAAGAAAGAATTGAGCCTAGGTCATAGACGAAGGATTAAATTGTTAAAGGATTGTATCATGCAATATCCCATAGCGCCATGAAAGGATAAAAGTAATGACTAACATTATGCAATGATTGAGAACATTGTAGAGTCACTCTTAATATCAGAGGTACCAAAGGGATAGTACAATAACCATATTTTATAATGGCTCTACGATAAAGCAAGTTAGAAAAATACCAGCCTCATAAGAATTCAGTATGTAGCTCCCACCAGATTGTATAGGCACCAGAGGTGCAAGTATTATAATAGAGCTTCAAGTTATGACTGTGAATTATACCTATGTGAAAGGGAGGTCATGAAAGAGATAAAAGATACGATACGAAATTTTAAGGTAAGTAAGGTAAAGGTGAACAACGTAAAATATACTCAAAGGCAGAAGATCGTGGATAGTCCATGATTCGGATAGAAGGCTAGAAGTACTAGGATTCAATATCCAGGAATGATAGCAGCATCGTCAATGGCGTACTTTCCAGCCTATGGTTTCTAAGTACTGAGAGATCTAGTCAAAAGAATAAAGTAGAGTTAGAGACGATGTGAACGTTTTGTTTGATGTTCCAGAATAACATAAGGAAATCTATGGTGCAAGGAAGTTGAAGGAGGGATGCGAGTAGTATAAATGGATATTTATGGGTCGCAAGCTAAAGCATGGTAGAGTGACAAGGATGTAGGACGACAGGAGTAAGGATAAGAAAGGGCTAGTGAGAAGGTGACAAGAATGGATAAGCTCTCGGGATTAAGCCCACAAAAATGAGAGAGAGCTAATTCCTTCTATAAATTATATAAAGCCCAGTATATCCTGAATGAGCTCAAAGGAGTCTAAGACTAGTAGCATTTAGAAGAAATGGAACGCTAACCTGGTAACAAAATGAGGGTGTAATTGTAACAGATAAAGGATGACGTCTGGTCCTTCTTTTAAATAATGATTTGAAAGAAAAAAAAGAGAAGGAGAAAAGATTTTGCGGATGGCACAAGATTAGGATAGCCCCCATAAGGTGAATCACATTGAGATACTATGAAATACGATTATGGAAATCACTTCAAATATTCCTCAATGCAGCGCAAGCCCTAGCGGCAATGTATTACGTAAGAAGTTTTAAGTCTTCAAGTGGTTGATTGTATCTCAACATTGAGGTGAATCAACAATGGACATATACAAGTTACAAAGTATGACATGAGATTAGGCCATCATTCTTAAGACGAACGATAAGAAGGAGCATTAAAGAACTGAGATTTATACCTAAAAGATAAGCAACAAAAGTAACCGGGAGTTGATAACTATGAATTGTACATGTTTTATACCCCTTCTTACCTGAGCTTTGAGCATAAATTGCTCTAAATTAGCCTTGAATTGCTTAAAAGTTGCGCTTGATTGCAGGTTTGAGCGACAAGATGATAAATATCACAAATCGGCTCAAAAAGGAGTGAAATCTGCCAAGCGTCAAAAGATGATTGAAAGTGGGAAATAGGTGACCTGCGCGGACTGCACTGTTTTGATGTGTGGCCGCGCAGGAAAGTTCTGAAAGCTGCCAAGTTCAAGCCTGACCTGCGCGGTCCGCACTGCTTTGCCACGTGGCCGCGCAGGAAAGTTCAGAGAACCATCAAAAGTGAAGAAGATCCACGCGAACCGCATCCATTTCCACGCGGTCTGCACTGATGAGTGATCAGAGGCTCAGCAATTCAAGGCAAAGTTCCACGCGGCCGCACACCAAAGCAGTGCGGTCCGTGTGGGTAAAAGTTCAGAGAGTCAACAATGGGACAAATTCTACTATGCGGCCGCGCACCCTTTCCACGCGGTCCGCATGACTCAACCTATGTGGCCGCGTGGCATTTCTATGCGGTCCGCATCCCAAAGTCCATAAGCACAGATCCGAAGACCATTTGCCCTACGCGGCCGCATGTCATTTCTATGCGGTCCGCGCCAGACCCTCAGAGGTATTTTTGTCCGATTTTTCCTGTGTAGTATAAATAGAACATTTTAC
>MU675978.1:50273-88970 GCA_026770625.1 Nicotiana glauca
TTTTTCGTTTTAGTTGCAAAGTTAGGCTCGTAGCCTTTTTTTCGTTTTGCTTTGGTGTTGCAATAAGCCCTTGGTTTTCTTAATGCCACGGTTCTTTCCAAGGATAGAGTATTGTGTGAACCGAGTGGCTCTTCCCAATGATAGATAGTGTGACAACTTTCTTAAGGGTTGAGTCAGTTTTTAATTTTTCTTTTTGATTTTCAAATTTTGTGTAGTTAAGGGTACCTCAGACAAAGCTTCACTTGGGCCTAGCACATTTTCCTTTGATCTTATGGTCAAAGATATTAAGTTGTGTTTAGGATGGTGAAAGTCGTGGCCTTGAGACTCTTGTGTTGACCAAACAATCATCATATGGTCATGTTGAGCCATTGTGCGCTTGAATCGTATCCAAGATCGTTGTGGGCCCTCGACTCCGTCTTTGGCAATCCTTAAGTGTATATGTGGCGAGAACTCGATTTGTGAGCCCAAGTACCGAGCCAATGGTCTAGAACTTGCCACGAATGTTTGTTGAGGCGAAATCATAGGTGGAACTTGACTTGAGAAGTGATTGTAGGCTCTCCTTGATCTAAAAATGCTATCTTGATCCATTTCATGACCTACCAATATAATGATCCCTAGTTCACCCTTTTGAGCCTTAATTTTTCCCTACTCCAGGTATGTTAAGGATATCCCTTCTTTCTTTTTGGCAAAATCTATACGACACAAGTTAAACGAGAGAATGCACAACTTTCATAAATTACTATATTTCTAGAAATGCTAGAGACGTGTATATTCTTGTTCTCCTATGTGTCATATTATTCTATCATCTAGAGACGTGTATATTCTTATTCTCCTATGTATCATATTATTCTATCATCTATTCATGGGTCTTTAAAATATGTAAGTTGGTAAAGTTTATTTCATGATATTAATCAAAGGCATAATGGTCTTATAACGTACCGAAAGATTTTATTAATGAATTTCATATGCATTTATGCATGCACATTGACCGATGACCAGATGGCGTTATATACGCACGCGCGCATGTGTAATATATATATATATATATATATATATATATATATATATATATATATATATATATATATATGCATAAATGCATAAGGGAGAAGGTTATGGCGTTATGTACACACCGCCACCTGATCAACTGGTATACGTTGATAATTTTGCCCAAAATGGCCGAGATGATATGATGGGATGCCCTCAAAGTCTTGATGATGCTATGAACTCATGTACCTATGCACGATATGACATTCATACACATATACATGACACTATAATTATTTCATGAATTATAGAGTTATCCTGACTTACAGGTTGAGTCATCTACTCTATATTTCTTTCATGTTTTTTATATACTTATTTATGTGACTTACATACTCGGTAAATTATTTGTATTAACGTCCCTTTTGCGTGGGGACGCTGCGTTTCATATCCGCAGGTCCCGATGGACAGGTCGAGAGCACTTCAAGTAGGCTATCAGCTCAGCGAAAGATGTAGATGCGCTCCATTTGCTTCGGAGTAGCTTTTTTGGTTAGTATGACTTAGACGTGTATTGTTTGGTACGGTGAGACTCTGTCCAAGCCTTTATAAAAATTATGTATTTTTAGAGACTTATAAACAGATGTCATGTACATAAAAGATTGTATGGCCTTATTGGTCATATGTCTTATGTATAAGTTGATATCACATGTGGTATTCTATTTATCTCACGGCAGCCTTCCGGCTCAGTTATCTATGATAGTATGACATGAAAAGATATGTTATGTTGGTACTCGGTTGATCAAGGTACCGGGTGCCCATCTCAGCCCATCGGTTTGGGTCGTGACACTAAGGCGACAAAAATAACAGCATTACCTTTATAATGCTAGAATTCAGAATCACTTAGCAATCATGCCTATAGGATCAATAACTTATAACTTGTAGTCTCAATGATGAGCATGTAATATCAGATTCCCTAAACAGTGCACTTGTTCAGAAGATTACATTTTTACCATCTAGAACTGATGCATGTATTAAAATCCAGAATCACATAGAGATCATGCCTATAGGATTCAATAACTTTAATTGGTTTAAAATATACAACCCCTTGGCCGCTCATGAAATGGGGAATGGACATCGTAGGCCCTTTACCATGGGGACCCAGTAAGGTCCAACACATCTTTCTTATGATTGATTACTTCATCAAACGAGTTGAAGTAAAGATGATCGATAAAGTTAGAGAAAAGGAGGCCATTGACTTCATCTAGGATCATATAATATGCCGATTCGAGATACCGACCAAGATCATGGGTGACATCGGGAGAAAATTCATTGGCAACAAGGTTAATTAGTTCTTTGAAGATCACAATCAAAAAGATTTTATCGACCCCTTACCACCCGAGTACGAACAGTCATGCAGGTTTAACAAAAAAACTTATATTGCAAAACCTGAAGAAAAGTTCGACTGACTCAACAAAAGTGGAGAGAAAGTTTGCCCAATGTATTATGGGCATACCGGAAAACTTCAAGGTCAAGTACCACTAAAACACCATTCTCTCTAGTGTACGGCACAGAGTCTTTGATCCGGGTAGAAGTGGGAGAGGTTAACTCAAAAAGGTTTGAAATCAGAAAGTAAAAAAGTGAAAAAAAAAAAAGGAAACTGGAGCTTTTATAGGGAAGGAATAATGAATGTATAACGTTTCACATTAGGTAACTGTCGAGGATGATTAACCAGCGGCTGATGCGTGTCCAAAATCAGAACAACGTAACTGATCGGATGTTTCAACTCATCAACTTGCTTATGGTGTACGAAGGAAGGAACTGGTATCAATTAGCCACTTCTTGTCGTTCCTATAAATATACTCTCCGAGAAGTGAGGGGGCTATCTATATACGAGTAAAATTGGGGGTAAAATATGCCCCCGATTTCCCGATGAAGAAACGAGATAACATGATCTGACGCTGGCTCGGGTAAGACCAAGGGTGCCAGCAGATCGGAACCTGAGGGTAGATGAATGATACATCAGGAATCGAGCTTGAGCAAAATGAAGAATCGAGGTCAAAGGGAAGACGGTTAAAGAGGATGAACGAGAAGCCAAAATATCTATCATCAGCCGAATATTACAGCGCCGATAAAGCCCTATATTAACTGCAGATCGTGTTTTCTTGGGAAAGGGGGAAGGAAGGAAAGGATTTTTACCTTATTTAGACTTGTATTAGGGTTGAAACTTCCTTACTATATAAAGGGAAGGACTTTTTTATTTTTTGGATCACTATTGGCACGCATATCAAATCAATAAAGTTTTGCCTTTGTCTTTTAAGCAATTATTCAAGTGTCCTTCATCTGTTCACCAATTCGATAGTAACCCAGCTCCGTCTCGAGGGCTTGATTGGAACCATTTTCTAACATGCGAACCTAACGCCAGGCTTAGTTGTTTCATCACATTTTGTTTGATCACTTGCTTTCTTAGTTGTTTCATCACATTTGGTTTGATCGGATGCTTTCTTTTAATTTCATTACTTGATATTTATTTAATCATTTGCGTTAAACTAAATCATGTATCCTTTAAACCGCGTACAAATTTAATTGTTACTCATTTTAAGGATAAACATAAATTAGTCTGCACCACCTAGCATACGAGCCTGCAACAAAAATTGCAGGGAAGGGCAAATTTTTTCAAGAGATATATCATTCAGATTCCAAAAACAATTCACCAAATATAGTATAAACAAGAGCAAACAATTCACAAGATAGTATAAACAAGAGCAAACAATCTAATCAACTAAAGAAGTGTTGCCGTCAACTTTCTCAAAAACAAAGTTTGCCGAAATAATTTGAGTTTTTGCAAGGGATTTATACCTTTCTATACATTATGTGAAACCTTATTACTCTCCCTACTTAAGTTTCAATTTAATTACATGGTCATATACAATTTACCAATTATATACAAATATATTTTAAATGAGTATCCCTTTATATTAGGAATTGAATAAGAAATATCAATTAGTTCCTTATCTCTTTATACTTGCCCACCCTCTCCCTTTGTTTCTCCCCTCTGTCTCTATCTTCATCTCTCTACTCTCCTTCTCTATTTTTCTTTCTTTCAATTTTTCTTCATTTGATGTTCTTTGTTTTTTTATACTTTCTTGTTGTATAGAGTTTTAATGATGGATTTCAATCGATTTAACTTAGCAATTTCTTGTCATGTTGCACAATTGGTGTTCAAAATTGAAATTGTCAATCAATAAATTTTGAAGGTGTTTGCGTCTCCACCATTGACAGCCATTAAAAAGCTTTGAAGCTTTGAATTCGAATTTGCGTTTTTAAAAATTATTATTTCTTTAGATTGGGTGTTGTTGTAAATAATTGGGAATACTGTTTGGAGTTTATATCTCAATTTTGAGGGTGTTTGATAAAGATTAAACATGATTCTGGCTGAAGAAGACATGACATACAATATACTTACGAAATTGCAGTAAAGTTGTAGTATAATTGTATGTAAATTGTATTCTGTTGTAGTTATATTTTTTTATTTGAACGTTGTATGAAAGTTGAATAATAGTCGTATTATTTATGAATCATTGTATCAAATTTGTATTTAAATTATCAATACAATCTTTTTATATAAAGTTATTGATATGTATCAAAATTGTATTAACAGAGTAAGTTTTTGATTGGAATTTTAGAGGGGAAGAAGCACACACCACAAACAAAATATATACAAATTAGATACAAAATATATACAAAGATATATTGTATAAAATTTGTATAAAAACTATATTTAATGTGTATGATATTATAGTTGTATATAGCTGGGTAGATATAATGTATGGAAGTTGTAGAAGAGTTGTAAATAAGTTGTATAATATAATTTGTTGTATGAAATTTATTTTTATTATGTATAAATCAGATACAAAATATACAAAAGTCATATTGTATAAATCTTGTATTTAAGTTGTATGATATTGTAGTTGTATTTAATTGGGTAGTAAGTGTATATTTTCCATCTATTAGCTTTCTGATTCTTTTTCTTTCTTATTAATTCAGTTTATGATGAATTTGTGTTATTTTTCGTGGATAGTTTGCTGAAATGTTTATTGAGAATGATCAGTTTGCCTTTTTCTCTAAATTAATTGATTTTTTATCTTCCCAGTTATTGCTTCTTTAATATGCAATTAAATAAAGTAATGAAAAGTTGCAAGTATTGTCAATTTTTTTTTTTTGCAGATGTTCACAAAGAGATGTAATTGTTGTCAATAACTTATTACTATTAATCGGTTAAATTTTCTGACTTCCCATTTTAAAGTGCATCTTCAATAGCCTGCACGCCTATTTTAACAAACTGTAGACGGCTTCTGTTGTTTGTATAATTCTTGAAAGCTTAAATTACATTGGGTTCTTAGATATATACATATATAGATAATACATATACATATTTATATATGAATATACTAATTTATAAACTACTAAAAAAATTAAAGATGAGGCTTATGCCCCACCCCAAATTTTGATATCTTTTTCTGTTCTTACGGATATTAGCTTAAGGATTTAAAAAAAAAAGACCGAAACAATTAGCAAACAGAAATTTCTAAATATAAGTTAGATCTAGAGAGAAGATGGCATAGAGGAGAAAAAAAAAGGAAAAGGGTATAACTAAATAATGGATTGAGAGCCTTTTAATGTTATATATTTTGTAGCTAAAACGTGTTTAGGTTGGATACACAACCAGAAAAATCTTGTTTTCAGGTTTGCCCTGACACCCCTTGTTCCAACTATTGAAAAAATGTATTACACACAACCTACTCATACATATGATAACATTAGATGACCAGCCCATTTTAACTGTTCCCAGTAAAGCACTTTGCAAATTAAAATTTTGAAATTAGTAACAGCAACGAAGATTAGAAAAACATGAATGATGGATGATGCTCAAAACTCACTGGGAAAAGTTTGAAGCTTCCTAATATTTTAAGAATAAGTGCAAAATCACAACAACTATCTTTGATATGTTTATATCACGTGCAAGATGAACGCATAAAACTAACCACAAACTAAACATTTCAACAAGGGAATTAGTAATTACATTGATCATTTGACGCTGGAGAACAGGTAAACATCTTTATTTTATCCTTCAGCTTCTTGACCAATAGATCAATGCCAGGAGAAAGTCTGCACCAATAACAACCAGAACGGATTCATCAGCAGCCTAAGCTTATTAAAGTAACCAATCAACTAGCTTCAAAGGGACACCAAAGCAAAGTTGAATTATTAGGCAATTTTAAGGCGTTGATGAATTAATATGATTATACAAACAAAGATTGTCTTTTTTACTCGAATAAATTTATAAACTGTGGAGTTTTCTTTAGCATTTGCTATAGTTGACATCATAACTACTCCATACAGGCGCCTTACTAGTTCAAATAGTCCTAGCTAGATTCTCAAGCTCTAATAAACCAGCAACAAGAATAGCCTTTATGCCGAAAGGACTAATTAAAAGCTCTTATTCTATGGTCCTTAGCACATAGGAGCCGACGCAGACTGATTGCAAATCACGATAGTGCTTCAGTTCTCCAGTGAACCTCTGCTAGAATTCCTCAGCATCACTAGCATCTGCACCAAAGACTGAAACCTTACAAGGAGGAAACGGATCACCATTTTAATAAGGAACTCCTTTCAAAATTCTGGCTGTCTACATGCCATGTAATCCCATTTCTACTTCCCCAGATTTTGTAGTGGAAAAGAGCTATTGCTACATACCCTGGTACAACGAGAAAAAATGTTTCCCTTGCAAAGCAAGACATAATACTAGGTCGACATTCCACATTATATAATTTTCACATTTATATAAGCGCCATGTAGTGTGGCTATAGCTAGCAGAGAAGAAGGGAAAATCCTTAAAATTGTTTCAAATGGTTTATATGCTGAGAGGGTAATACATGGATTTTTTATACGTACACATATATGTCTGATATATGTCAATCAGTTACACTATTGAATTGAGTGACTAACTTGTTTAAAAGCTCAAACTTTTAGAC
This sequence comes from Nicotiana glauca, assembly GCA_026770625.1. Lineage (NCBI taxonomy): Eukaryota > Viridiplantae > Streptophyta > Magnoliopsida > Solanales > Solanaceae > Nicotiana > Nicotiana glauca. Next base: position 57,290 of record MU675978.1, read on the forward strand.
AAGGTACATTTTTATTTACCTAATTATACTTTTGATGTGCCCCTCATGCGCAGACTGATTCTTTTCATAGGTCAAGCACATGAATGACAGTAAGACTTTGAACTCACAACTTCTGCTTGCTATGATACTATGTTAAACTGTGTAAACATCTCATCTAAAAGCTTACTAATGATGTGCCTAGAGCAATGTTAATGACTCAAACGCACTAAATTGGAAGATAGACCAAAAGCACCTCAATAAACTAAACTTGAGAGACGAAGCAAACGAACATGAGAATGGTTGTACCAAAAGTTGTCCTGATACCATGTTGAACTCCATGTAACCACCTAAAAGTGTTTAAGTTTTTAAAGAAGCACACTTTTATTTACTTTCTTGTGTCCTCAACATAGACTTCCTTAAATATATTTCTCAAGGGGAAGCAAATGGAGAAGCAAGGTAAAATGCCTTAACTGCACAAAATCACAAGAATTTCTAACAACAGTATTTAGGTTCATTTTTCATATTTGAATTAACTGATGGAGTTTATGGTCAAATATCCACAAATAATTGGTTCTCTTTCAAAGGCTAAATAAGTTGATCTCTCATTTGATAAAATTTTTATCTTCTTATCCAATTAACAAACTATTTCAAGGCAAAGAATAAAAAAGGAAGAGCAAAACAACAAAATTTAAAAGTAAAAAAGAAGAAGAAGAAGAGCACTGGAAATAGAGCTAGCCGTGATTTATCATTAATAGGTGGATTCTGATACAAGCAGCAAGAGAAATACAATTACCATCTTCACAAGCCTTCAAGAGTGTACTGCATTTTCAAGAAAAAAGAAAATAAAAAGAACAAAAAAGCAGCTGAAAGAAAATGAATCCATCTTTTATGAGGATTTGGAAATGAGGGACATGAATTCTGTCATGGGTTGAAAGTTATTAGGGCAGAAGAGGGAAGGAAATGTACCTGATCTGCACACATAATATTTGTCGCCAAATAATATCTCTGACATGACATCCAGAGGTTATTTTGTGAGGGACTTATTGGACTCAAGACCCTGCTGAGTTTGATCCAGTCAAAATGGAAGCAGAAAGACCAAGTAATGGTGGCTGCCTGATCATGCTCTTCCAAGAACTACAACACCAGACCCAGTTATGTGGAAGTTCGTGTAGCTGGTGGCACCTGGTGACAGGCTGGTGAATCCGTGGTTTTTGGTGGTCCTGGGTGATGGCTCGGAACCCTTTATAGGGAAGTTACAGCTCTAGGCAGTGCCAGAACTAAAGGAACCAACGTACAAATAAAGCCACAGAGCCTTCACCAATTTATACTAGTTGCTTCTAAAAAAAGATCGTGATTAGTATTTTTGGTGCTACTAACATCTTAGTAGCCAGAGCAAAAGAGAGTAACAATATCGCTTGTAATAAGCCAAACATAAGGACGGTCTAATCTACCTTCATGCATACATAGCTCCATTCCTCTTCACAAACTAAAAGCTTAGTGTAAAAGTGGTTTTCCCACACATGAAAGCAGGATATTCTTGCAAATACATTTTGGTGAGCAACAGGTTTTCTGCTGTCGATTTGTGTCCAACTAAAAGAATAGTGACCTCCAAACAAGAGGAAAGTCATGAACGATTCACTGCTTTCACTTCCATCAATATATAAATCTTGTGCACCTCTATTCAATTTCTCACCAATGCCATTTTAACCTTTTGCTAAATTCAAATACATTTTCTCTCCTTGGCAAAAAAGTCTGATTGTTAAATAAAATACTCATCATATTACTTGAATTCTTACATTGTACTTTATCGCTCCTCCTGATCTATTTATGTATATCAAAATCCAACTTAGCAGGCAACAGCTTTTGGAATCTCCCTTCTAGTCCCAAGCCTGGACCTCACATCAAATCAAGCTTTACATGTTTACATCTAGGAAAAAAATTGAGCATTCTCATCAGTTGTTACTTTCTTACTCAGACAAGCATACAGCACATTCAAGGGAAGGTCTAAACATTTCAAGCCTTAGATAAAGGCTGGCAGTGTTTGTAGACTTTGTTGATTTACCATTGAGAGGAAACAGTAATCAATATCGTACTCTGCGAGGAGTGCAGGTAGAAATTAGGGCGACCTCGGTCAAGGTGGCATACATATTAGAGAGAAACCAGCAGTCTAACGTAGTACTGAAGAAAGCAATGATAACTCAAAAGGAAAAAAGAATTAGAACAGAGATAAGCAACAGCTTTAAACTCAGTAGATATCGGGGAGGATCATAAAAATATTTCCATTGCCCCACCCACGTCCTATACTAAATGAGTTTTCATCCATCTTGATGACAGATTCAAAAAAACTAAAAGAAGGATGTAATGGTATTGGGAGGGAATGTTTGTGAGTATTGCATAAAAAATGTATGTTTTAACCAGTCAAGACCGATACTGCAGTATACCAATGCCATTAGCACTTCTTTGCCGTAATCTGTTGGAGCTAACTCATATTTTATTGATAAGGGATTCTTTCTTCCCTAAAATCGGAAAAGAAATCAAGGAAATAAAGATTTTCTTTGGGTTATCATGGTTTCGCTAGCCACTTTTTCTAATCTGTTAGATAACATGTGACAAAGACCAGGCAACAATTTTTCTTATTCTTTTAGTGTGTACTTCTTCTGCTGGTGTGTGGGGAAGTTTAAAAGGCAGAGAACATCGCAAACAAAGAAAATATTGTGAGAAGACAAACAAACCCCTCTATTTCCATTATCTTCTTTATAGTGACAAAAATGCTTGTCAAAGCATGACTTATAAACAGAGTGGAAAATACCATCTTTCCACCAATCAAGTTTTCAATTCAGGCACATAATCTGATTGGATATCTTATTTTGTCACAAACTTCAACAAGTACACCTCAAATTCTGCCAAAAACTCCAGTAATTTATAGAAAGGTAAAATGCAGTATCAATCATAGATACATTCAAGTGGTAGCAATACAGTGTATACTGTGTCATTGTTTATTCCAAGTGATGAAGTTGCAGTAACCTGGAAGACAAAGAGGGCATCTGTTGATTAAAACCTCTGAATAAAATCATAAATGTGGGCATTTATTTCATCAGGCTTTTCTTGGTTGATGAAGTGACCTACTCCCTCCATTACAACAACCTCCTGCAAATTAGGCACTTCTTTCTTGAAACCACCATTGTGTATATACTCCTTGGTTCCAGGAACGTGATACGTCGTGTCCAGATCACCCACCACAAACTTAGTAGGAACTTGAATTTTGCATCCACTAAATGGTGCTGTAAGCTCCCAGTTTCTGCATTTAAAGAACAGATTTAAGAAAATTTGCGCGTACTATTATTTCCACTTTCAATGTACTGCGACTAGAATCATTACATAACAGCTAAAATAAGGAAAATCAGTAAAGACACAAGCAGCAGAGTAAATAATAGAAACACGAGAAATCCCTGGATTCTCTGGTTGATCCTAGAACAGTTAAATTGTATACGTACTTGTCCAGATTTCGGTAGTAGTTCAATCCTCCAGCGAAGCCTGTTTTTTCTAATTTCTCAGCAAAATAATGCACATCTTCTTCTGTTATCCACGAGGGTAATGTCGCTGGTGACTTAGCTAAGGCCTGATGAAAGCCTATCTCCTTAGGAATGCAAGGTGGGCGTGGATCACGTGAAGAAAGAAATCCCTTAATGATTGTTGCAGTATCAACAGAAGCAAACTCCTCTTCCATTTCCCCAGGTTTCTAAATATAATAGCAGCATCAGTAAAAACCAAAAAAGTTTACTACTGCGAATTTGAACACAATCTGCGTTGATCGAATAGCATTGCATTATTTTCACATACAATTACTTGAAAATCAGTGGCACGTGATGTTTTCTTGAAAATGAGAGCTGTCAAAAATCACTAAAGAAGAGTTTACAAACTCAGTTAAACACGGCAAAAGAACTCATCGAACAAATCATTTTTAGGCGCCCAAATTACAACTAAAATCCAAATAGAGTTTAGGGAAAAGGATTCATCTGCCTTCCATAATTGAAATAACTGACCAAATTGTCATCAAATTGACTAGATATAGTTGTTCATCAGCGTTCCTATTTCTGGATCCAAGTATTTATTAATGCAAATAATTTACCCGGGAACCACATCACTTATTCTTGTTTGACTTTATACTGGATTCAACTTTAGCAACTAAAAGAAAAGAATTGCACAAGTGACCAAAGAATTTGCAGAAGTGAGATGACCAATAGCATCATCCATCACACTAGATTAACTTCAACACAATGAAAAGTTCCACTTATTCTTTCCCGACTAAATAAACTGCCAAGAAGAAGTAACCAAAAAAATAAAAAAATAAACCACTGCTTAATAAATCAACTACGGCTTAACCCTGAACCAATTGAGCTAAAATCTGCAAACAAATGAAGAAGAAAGCAATATGCCTGAAATCTGCACATATAATAGTCATCGCCAAACAACTCTCGCAAGCTATCCACCGGTTTTCGCGAAGGATGCCTAGGACGGAACACAACACTTAGGTTAACCAACGCCTTGATACGATCAGGACGAAACAAGCTGAAATACCAAGCAATTAGAGCACCCCAATCATGTCCTACTAAGTACACTTGGTCTAGACCCAGAACATCTAAAAGAGCAACTAAGTCTCCAACAATATGAAAAGCAGTGTAATTTGTAGCATCTATTGGAGAATCAGTGTCTCCGTAGCCACGAAGGTCAGGAGCAATGGCTCTGTAACCTTTTCCAGAAAGGTACAACATTTGGTGGCGCCATGAGTACCATAGTTCCGGGAAGCCATGTACAAATACAACTGCTGGGCCTTCTCCAATTTCTGCTACATGCATGTTTATACCATTAACGGATACATTTTTGTGCTCTATTTTCTCCATTTTCTCTGCCTTTCTCTTGCTTCCCCTGTTTGCTGCTACTTTCCCAATCTTTTTTCTGTGTTGCTAAAAGTCTTTTGGAATATATTATCCTACCTGAGTCAAAAAGGGCCAAAATATTCGTGTGGCTATAAGGAGAATTTAAGTTAAATTGTTATCAAATTTAGAAAATGGTACTTTAATTTTTTTGGAACAGACCAAAAAAAATAGGTTTATATAAATTGGAACAGAGTAAGTAGTATTTAAGCTTTTCGGAATGAGTTTTAACTTAAAATCTTTACACCGTTAGCTCAGTTAAAAATAGGTTTAAATTTGATACCTTATTTATTTTAAATAAATATCCTTTTAAAAAATTATATTCCATAGCTACATTTTGATTTTTTTATAGCCAAATATCTATTTATGGTCACCTCCTAACCTTAAGCCAAAAAATAAGCTTTGTATTATTTTTCTCTCTCCTCTCAAATTTCTCGTACCCCTCAAATCTCTTGTATCCCTTGCCCCAAATCTATTGCCCCTCTCTGTATCATATTCCACCTTCACCTTTTCAACCTAACCACCATAGCCCCTCCATTTTTAACTGGTTCTGTCACGACCAGCAAAAAAAAATGGCCAATCCATCACCTTCGGACCTGAAAAAGGAACAACTTGAAGAAAAGCACCAATAATCAAAACCGAAAAAACAAAGCATTCAACAAACAGAAAATAAACGTCAACAGATTGGTAGATACCCTAATGATTCGAATTTCATTGTCGAGAAGGTGGGAAGCCCTAATAATATCATCATGGACATAGCATGGAGCTGGTCATCTTCGAAGTTGCTATCCTCTGCCATCGTATCTTATATCTTGTGTTTCTATGAGAATCCGGGGAGAAAACGGAATCAGAAAGTCGATTTGGGTAGCTTGTGCAATCAAAAAGCTTTCTTGAAGATCGTGTTAATATATTTTCAATGTATTTCAATGTATCTTAATGTATTTCATTGTATTTATTATTTTTTTCATTGTATTTCAATGTATCTCGTTATATTTCATGTATTTCATTGTATTCACTATCTCGCTATATTCCATGAATGATTCATATATTTTTTAATTAATATAATTTATGTACTCAAATTTATATATGTATTCAAATTGCTCTGTTTTTGTTGTATTTATCGACTGGGAAAAATATTCAGTATATTTCGCGTCAAATACAGATTATGGGTGATGTAATTGAGTTATTTGAGTTATATTATGAGTCTATTTTGTTAATTGATCCACTTTCCGTTTAAAATCAGCTGAATAGAACACGATTTGCGCTATTTACGTTATTGTATTCACAATTACATATCGTGAATACACTCGAATATAGTCAAATACAATAGTTGTCTAACTGTAATCCCCTATTTCACGTCGTGAATATAGTCGAATACAAAAATTTGTCTAGCTGTAATCCTCTGTTTCACGCCTAGAAATGCTACTGTATTGATTAATACAATAACTTAAATAAATCGAATATACTCTAAAAAACCTGAAAATATAGCTATAGGAAATAATATAGTAAATGGTAGCTACAAGCCTACAACTAGCTAATAACCATTAAACAATAGTGGTTTGTGAAAATTTCTCTTTAAATAATAAGAGTAAATATCTTAAAACCCGCAAAACGTTTCGATTGACAAAATGTTCCGCCTAAACTATCTCCTTTTTATTTTCCTATCTAAACTATCGTCTGTCCCCAAAAATTCCCTAAAATATATTCTCCATCGTATTAAATAATTAAAACCCTCCGCTTTTAGGGTATTATACTGACAAGTACATATTTTATAATCAGTGACAAGTATAATGTGATGCTAGTTATAAATCTTTATCAAGTTATTAATAAATTGCTTATTATAGAGATTTATCCATAATTATATTAGAAGTTCTCTTATGTGAATATATTCTCTAAATCATCAGTGCGTTGATTTTAAGCTCCTAATATAATTACACATGTCGTTCTAAGATATATAATTGAAAAATGAGACAAATAGTTTATTATAATTAATTAAGATGTAATGACAGAGAAAAAATTCTTACAGTATCATTATATATATATATATTATATAGTTAAAGATACTTTTGGAATTAGTGGTTTCCAATGTTGTAAAGCTATTTTGATTAATATTTTAAGGGCTTACTTAAGCACAACTATGAAATTAGATTTAATTGGTATAAAAAGTTTTGCGATTAGTAAATTCCATTTTCTGGATGTTAGATGTCAAACTAAGCACACCTATGAAATAAAATTTATATTACTTTTAGGCTTAAAAGCTTTTTATGTTTGACCAAATATTTTACATTCTTATCCCTCATATTTTTCTATAAATTCAAAAATACCCTTCCTTTACTAATTAAAGTCCTGACGCCCATTCTATTTCCCTTCGTGCCACTACCATTGTCTTTCTTCGTAGCACCACCATACCCAAACCCTAGGGCCTACCAAACCCTTCATCACTCATCTTTCCCAATATTTCTCTCACTCACACTCACACCAGAAACAAAATGGTTTTAATTTAAGGAACATGTATTATGTCTGACAAGAGAGACTGCTCTTAAGGTAAACAAACTCCACTTCCAATCGAGAGGTTGTGAGTTCGAGTCTTTCCAAGAGCAAGGTGGGAAGTTCTTGAAGGGAAGGATGCCGATGGTCTATTTGGAAACAGTCTCTCTATCCCAAGATAGAGGTATACCCAGACCCCACTAAGTGAGATTATATTAAATTGTTGTTGTTGTTGTATTATGTCTGGTTATTGCTATTTAATTTGTTGCTCTAAAAATATTAAAAGTTTCTAGCTTTGCTGTGTGCAAAAAAGTTTATTTACGTATTCAACCACAAAACACGGAAAGAAAAAATATATATAAATCATCTTGAAATTTTCCTTACATGTTTGGTGCAGTAACCCTCACTTTCAACTAAGAGGTTGTGGGTTCGAGTCTCCCCAAAAATAAGGTGGGAAGTTCTTGGAGGGAAGGATGCCAGTGATCTATTTGGAAACAGCCTCTCTACCCCATGGTAGGGGTAAGGTCTGCGTACACACTACCCTTCCCAGACCCCTCCCCAGACCCCACTAAGTGAAATTATACTGGATTGTTTGTTGTTGTTGTTGTTGTATGTTTGCTGCAGTACCTTGTTTCGTTCCTATTGATTAGACCCCAGAGGGAGTTTTCAGTTTCTATTACTATTGCATGATTATTTATGATATTATTGCTCATGATATTTGTATTATTAAACGTTGGTCATTTTTATACTTTGCACTATTTAAGTATCCTTTTTTTTTAACTTTCAAACTTTAGTCAAATTATTATCATTATATGTAATTTAATAAATAATTTATATTTACTAAAAATAACATTATCTAGTCAATTTAACTTACAATGAATTAAAACACACAAATTGGTTTGTATTTGAGTTAGTTTCAAATTAGGAATTTAGCAGTAATAAGCATATTTTTGGTGTTAATTGCTTTAAGGACAATTTTAATCATTTTAACAGAGAGTGAATTGAAATATAAATTATTTTTCAGTGAATCAATTTAGAATTAAAAATCTTATAGTAATCAGCTCGTTTACGGTGTTAACAGATTTTAAGGATATTTCAGTCACTTTAATAGAAAAAGTGTTTATCAGCACTTGTTTACTAAATACTTCAACAACTTTTTTTCAGTTTCAATATTTTTATCCAAACACATAACTGTTTTTTTATAAAATAAGTTACAATACTTAAAAGTGCTTTTAGTGCTTAAAAGTCTCTTTTTTTAAACTAATCCAAACGGGTTAATTGGTATAAAGAGTTTTGCTATTAGCGAATTCCATTTTATGGATGTTAGATGTCAAATTATGAACGTGTTACATAGGAACTACGTACACACTATGTTTGTGAAATTGAACAATCGTCATAGTTTTTGGTTCACTCTGGCCGCCCCTCCTAGTCTCTAGTCTCTACCTATTTTTCTGTAAAAATAGCACGGTCTAATTAGTTTTCGGATTGGTCATTCAAAAATAACCAACGTTTATCATGTCAATGAAAAATAGTCACTATTTTGCTGTAACCGAGACCGATCCAGCATAATATACTGGAGTTTGATGCACCTGTGTATAAACTTCCAGCATATTATGCTGGAACTTCAACACACGGAAAGTTCCAGCATAATATACTGGAGTTTGATGCACCTGTGTATAAACTTCCAGCATATTATGCTGGAACTTCAATACACGGAAAGTTCCAGCATAATATACTGGAGTTTGATGCACCTGTGTATAAACTTCCAGCATATTATGCTGGAACTTCAACACACGGAAAGTTCCAGCATAATATACTGGAGATTCGAGCACTTGTGTATGAACTTTCAGCATATTATACCGGATCAGTATACTTTGCTGGAACTCCAGTATATTATGCTGAAGTTCTAGTGTACTTATGCTGGAACTCTAGCATAATATACTGGCGTATTTTTCAGGTTTTGAACAGTGTTTTCGCTCAAATTTATCTTTACATGAAAAGTAGCTAAATTTCGATTACTTTTAAAATTGGGCTATTTTTAAACGACCACATGTAAAATCTGGCTATTTTTGAATTTCTCCCTATTTTTCTCTTTATCTATTTCAGTCATTCGTTTGTCTAACTCCTAGTTACTATTTTCAATGTTAGTATGAAATTATATCTCAAACAAAAAAGTTTCGACAAAATGAAAACCTTAGATTTGTTGAGTATTTTAAAGAGTACTAGTCTCTACGTTCGTGCGATGTACGAATATCCTTAGTGAAAGAGCATGATTGAAGAATAGGGACTAAACTAAATCTCCTTCATATAAAATTATATTGTACAAATATAGCATTTTTTTCTTTTAAATATATATAAGTTGTTAAATTCCCTTGACAGACGAGAAAATTCAAGTGAAGAGACAAAGTGGTTTAAAATATCTTGTGTCAAATATTACGAAGTGCGTATCAAAAAGTACTAAACTTTTAATTGAATAGATATTCTAATTTGTTACTCAATATATACGAAATTTAATAATTGGTTCCTCAAACTAAAAAAGAAGAATATAATATTTTATTCAGATCAAATTTGTAATAAAGTTTTGATATAATAAAAGGACAAAATACAACTAAGTATTCTTGCACACTGGAGTGTCACGACCCAATTCCCCAACTAGTCGTGATGGCGTCTCTCGTGAAGACAAGGCCAGCCAACTAACCCAATTAGACTCTTTCCAATTAATTAAATATAAATGAATAGTAAAATACGAATTAATAAAATTAATTAACGAAATTTATAATTCAACGCAGCCCGACCGGCGTGTTACAAGTCATGAGCATCTAAAGAAGTCTGAACACAACTACAGGACCAAAAATATACAAAATAAAATCTGGAATCAAAACACGAAGTTCGGTGCCGCGAACGTTGGCGGTCACCTTGCTCAGCTACAATAGCAATACCTTCAACTAGCTCAAAACCCGCTACCGGGTGAATAATACTTGCATCTGCACGCGAGGTGCAGAGAGTAAAGTGAGTACTCCAACTCAGTGAGTAATAAAGGTAAATAATAACTGAGCAGCAAGAAATCACGTAAAGCAATCAACATGTTGTATAGAAGCCGGGTACAATTTTCTAAGAAAGATAGTGAAATCTGGGATATCTTTAGAAAATGCCTTGGCTCAGTTCAAATCTCTTTTGAAAATGGTCTTTTCAATAATTACGAAAACGATTTCAAAACAATTAGTGCTGATAAGCACGGAAAATCCGCCCCTCGGGCACAAGTACCACAGTATAACAAGTAAAAAGGCAATTAAATATGCAAGTTGAGCACATAAAAGTTCGCCCCTCGGGCACATCTCAAAAATAATACCAATCCCTCAGGCTCAATATCGATCGCTCAGAACAGTATCAGCCCCTCGGGCACAGTATCTCATCACTCAGAATAGTATCAGCCCCTCCGGCACAGTATCTCATCACTCAGAACAGTATCAGCCCCTCGGACTCAGCATCACATCACTCAAATAGTATCAGCCCTTCGGGCTCAGTATCACAACACATGGGTACCCGCACTCACTGTGGGTGTGCAGACTCCGGATGGGCTCCTACAGCCCAAGCGCTATCATAATAAGGCTTGAAAGCCTGTACATATCAATATGAGGTCTGAAAGCCTTCTCACAATACACTCGAAGCCTGAAAGCCTCCTCACAACACACTCGAGGCCTGAAAGCCTCCTCACAATACACTCGAGGCCTGAAAAGCCTCCTCACATCACTCAATATATCCTCACATATGGCCCTCGGCCTCAATCAGTCCAAAAATAATCATAAGCCCCTCGGGCATCAGTAAAACAATAATGCTCAGCTCAAACAATGGTTCAATATCAGTTAAAAACTCAAGGTTGAGTAAAAATATAGATGAGTTCATGAAACAGTATAATTCAAATGGACTGAATTCAAATAATATTTCAAATAGTGAGGAAAACAGTGATGATAGCTCACAATGAGTCCAAATAGTCGGCAATAAGCCCCAATTATGGCAATAAGCCCAAGTCATAGTGAAAAATAATAAGTCATAGTGAAATACGCGGTAAAATCAACAATCGGGACGGACCAAGTCACAATCCCCAACGGTGCTCTACCCCACACTCTCTATCCGGCGTGCAAGTCACCTCAATATAGCACTACGGGTGCAAATTCGGGGTTTCAAACCCTTAGGATATCATTTACAATCATTACTCACCTCGAATCGGTAAAATCTCTAGCTCGCGAGGCCTTTGCCCCTCAAATCGGCCTCCACGCGTGTCGAATCTAACCAAAATCAGAGCGAATACATCACAATATGCTAAGGGAACAATACTCAATCGAAAACAATCAAAAAATAGCAAAGATCTCGAAACTAGCAAAACCCGAGCCCCGGGCCCACTTCTCGAAAAATTACAAAATCCACATTACCGGATCCCTCGTCTCTCCACGAGTTCATACATACCAAGAACTACCAAATCCGAGCTCAAATGACCCGTCGAATCCCAATTTGAAATATCAAAAACTCAAGCCCTAGTTCATCAATTTTAGGCTTAATTTTCATGACTTTCTAGACCAATTTCACAATATAATCATGTTTTAAGTTCAAAAATCTTACCTCCAATCGAATTCCCCTTGAATCCCTCTTTAACCTCTACCAAGAAGCTCTCAAAATGATCAACCATGGAGGAAAAATGACTAAAACTCGCGGATGAAATATTTATAAACCTTCTACCCAGACCCGAAAAATCCTTCATCGCGTTCGCGGCTACTACTTCGCGAATGCGAAGCACAACATTTAATTTCCCAACATTAACCCTACGCGAATGCCTGATTATCCTCGCGAACACAATGCTTCATCTAACCTCTCCTACGCGAACGCAACAAATACCCACGAACGCGTAGCACAATTCCACTTTAATCCCACTGACTCGAATCCTTCTACGCGAACGCGTATAAGAACATGCGAACACGATGCATTGAGATCACACCTTTCGTGAACGCGGCCTTAACCCTCCCGAACGCGTAGCTTCAAGAACCCAGCCCTTCGCGAACGCGAGCTTCCCCATGCGAACGCGAAGGCCAAAATACCTGCAATAGCTGGATTGATTTTCTGCAATTTCTCAACTCCAAAAATGGTTCGGTTGACCACCCGAAACTCACCTGAGGCCCCCGGGACCTCAACCAAAAGCACCAACACATCCTAAAACCTCATTCAAACATATTTCAATCATCAAAATACCTCAAGCAACACCAAAACCATCAATTCACATCGAATTCAAGCCTAAGTTTTTCCAAATACTTCTGAAACACGCATTCGATCAAAAACCCAAACAAACAACGTCCGAATGACCTGAAATTTTGCACACATATCCAAAATCACCTAATTAAGCTGCAACAACTCTCGAAATTTCATTCCGACCCTCAGATCAAAATCTCACCTATCAACCGGAATTCGCCAAAATTCTAACTTCGCCGATTCAAGCCTAATTCTACACCGGACCTCCAAAATCAATTCCAATCACACTCTTAAGTCACAAATCACTTTCTGAAGCTAACCAATCACCGTAAATCACATCCGAGCCTTCTAACTCATAAGTCAACGTCCGGTTGACTTTTTCAACTTAAGCCTTTTTAAAAGAGACTAAGTATCTCATTTCCTACCAAAACCAATCCAAATCAGCTGTAACACACCAAATACTGATAACGAATCATGAAGAAGCATAAAATGGAGAAAATGGAGCAGTAACTCATGAGACGATGGGTCGGATCGTCACATGGAGTTATACAGTTAAAATTGTAAAGATATTAAAAGAATGCAACAGTATTAATATCTGCCTAGAAGGTCATATTTCAACACCAAGAAGCAGGTTGCTTTTTAGAGAATTTATAGTTATACTTGATTTTTCACCATTCAAACGTGCTTTTCCAATCGCATAAAAAAGGTTATTTTCTCAAAAAACTGAAAGGTAATAAAAGGTTTGGAATATTATTGCAATCAATCTGAATACAATTAGGATATTATTGCAACCAATCTGAATACAAGTTAATACGATTGTGCTATTTAGCCTACTTTGTCTAGGTATCTCAATCACACACAATGTCATTTTTTTAATTGAGATTGTTTTAAAAACTTTTTTCTTTTATCATGTAACCTCTGAAATTAATTAAGTGATATATTCGGTTGTTAATTCCAAGTTAGTTTGACTCAAAATTAATTTTATAGTATGCGTAGTTTAAATGAAAAAGAATTCCAACCTTAGGTGATTTACAATTATATCCTTCAATTATACGAACATTTAAGGTTATAAAAGTCGCTCAATATTTCAGGGATACTATAGTCGTCCAAGATTTAGCATAAATTATTCGTGCTTTTATAGTAATAATAATATAATATAACGTGTTTTACAAGTAACTCTCCGACTAAGAAGAGGGAAAAAAAAAGGACTATCAGGTGCACTAAGCTTGCGACATGCGCTGGGTTCGAGGAAGGGCAGGATCACAAGAGTCTACCGTACGCAGCCTTACCCTGCATTTCTGAAGAGAAAGATTTAAAAAAATAAAAAGTAGAGTAAGAGAATAAATTTAAAAGTATACAATAAAATAGACACCACTAATAGTGAATAACATTAATTTCATGAAATCCATGTCTTATGAAGATATTAAAGATGTCAACTTTTCTAAATTAGCGCATACTATATATATATATATATATATATAATGAACCAAGTGGGTAAGAAAGACTTCTATCGGCGTATGAGAAAATTTTGCAGATTGAACTATAAAAACATGCTTGTTATTGTGGCTTTTTGCGATAGGAATGAGAAGAAGTTTTAATCTATGAATATATCAATAAATACACAAAGAGAGCATTTCAACAGTGCGTATAACCTTGTAGTCTATCTTCTTGTTTTCAATCACACTTACTTAATTATATGGTAAAGGGTTTAAAATGCCCCTAAGTTATTGAAAAAAGTTTTAAAATACCCTCCATCCACCTATCGGACTAAAAATCCCTCCCCCCTCCCCCAATCCACTTTTTTGGTTCGTTTATGCCCTTTGACCGTTAAATGTGCTAAATTAAAAATAATTATTATTCTTTTTGTAAAACTAAAAGAAAAAATATTTTTCAAAATATTTTCATTTTTTTAAACTAATGAACCAGTAGTCCACTAATTTAGTAAAGTCTTCTTATTTTATTTTTTTCAGTTTTTATAAAAAAAATTTTTTTTTTCAGTTTTAAAGCATTTTTTTGAAAAAACTGAAAAAAATATTTTTAATAAAATATTTTTGTTTTTTAAAAACTTCAAAAAATATTTTCATTTTTTAAAATATTTTTTTTCATTATTTTTCGTTTTTTTAAAGCATTTCGTTTTTCAGTTTTTTTAAAGAAAAAATATTTTTGATTTTCTAAAAAAACTAAAAAAATATGTTTCGAAAACGAAAAATATTTTATTGATTTTTTTTCAGTTTTAATATTTTATTAAAAATATTTTTTTCGTTTTTTTAGTTTTTTAAAGCATTTTCGTTGTAAAAACAAAGAAAAAAATGTTTGTAATAAAATATTTTTATTTTTTAAAAACGGAAAAAAAAATTTTCAAAGGTTTTTAAAGCATTTCGTTTTTCAGTTTCTTTTTTAAGAAAAAATATTTTGATTTTTTAAAATAACTGAAATTTTTCTTAAAAAAACATATTTTTCAAAAACGAAAATATTTTGCTGAATTTTTTTTTTCAGTTTTAAAAAATGATTAAAAACATTTTTTGTGTTTTTACAAATATTTTTCAGTTTTTACAAAAAAATGCTTTAAAAGACTGAAAAAATAAAGAAAAAAATATTTTTTTTGTAAAAACTGACAAAAAAAGAAGAAGAAAACTTTACTAAATTAGTGGACTACTGGTGCATTAGTTTAAAAAAGCTACAATATCTTGTATTTTTTTTTTAAAGTTTTATAAAAAGAATAATAATTATTTTTAATTCAGCATTGACCTAACGGTCAAAGGGCATAAGTGAACCAAAAAGGTGGATGGAGGGGTATTTTTAGCCCAATAGGTGGATGAATGATATTTTTGAACCTTTTTCGATAGTTTAGGGGCATTTTGAACCATTTTCCGTTTAATTATTTGATCACCACTAATTTCTCTCCTTCTCGTCCTCATTCTTCTTATCTATTTTTTGCTTTCTCTCTCGCTCGTGATATTAAGTTCTTTAATCTTTAACGAATTTAGAAAAGATGAAATCGATACAAGTAAAATTATCTCATTTTTATAATTCGTTATGGTAGCTAATGCATGCCAAATTTTGAACTTATTTTTTTCATATATTTGTCTCCTTTGAAAAATAAACTCTAATTACTCTAGTGTGTTTATTTAGGTAATGATTTGCACCAAAAAAAAAAAAATAATGATGACATCTATTTTCTCAATTCGGTTGAAGCAACATTGTAATGACTTCAAAGTCTCAACTACAAGATTCCATGCTTGATTCCTATAATAACAATTCTGCCTTATGATTCCACTTTTTATTGATTAAAACCCGATCTTAATTGTTAGAAGTTTATGTATATACACTAAATGGCTCACTTAATATGTTGGAACTTTTGATCACTTTAATTTATTCAACATGCTAATACTTGGTGTTCTTATAAACTTTTTTAAGTGCGTGTAAGAATAATTATTCGATAATTCAATTTTAATGGACTCCTAGACTCCATTCAAAAATTTATAATGCTTCATATATTAATTAGTTTAATAATGCCCCTAACTCTTTTGTGATTTTCGTCTTCCTTAAATTAATATTTCTAGTATATTAGAAATATTTAGTGATATAAAGTCATCTTAATTGGATTTTTAAAGACTTTAAACATCTTAATTCGAGCATATCATGCAACAACATACGTTATTCACAGTCTGTAGTTAGTTCACAATTACAAATCAAGCGTAGATCCAGAGATCCTACTGCTCACAATTTTTTTCACATCAAATATTAATTTTCAAAATTATTTCATAGTTTGAATTTTGTTAAAAGAATAAAATTAAGTGCATCCTAACATATACTATTTCTAGTTGTGTCATTTTCTTATAAGTTTTTGGTATGTATTTGAAACTTCAAACTCGTGTGACGTAACATTTCAATTTCAAATATCTAAATAGCTAAAATTGAACTCTTATTATAATAAGAGAAGGATTCATTCCGGTACAAATTTTAATATTTCATTAATAGTTGATTTTATATTATAGTTTTATTTATTATAGAATATTATTATTATACTTAAAAAATAGTGAATTTACGCAATGTAATGAATAAATCTATTGTAGGGCTATATTCTCTTCTCCTATTACTTTTTATTTTTCATGAAAGATTGCAAAAAGAAAATAACATTTGGTATTATGAATGAAAAATGAAAGAAACTGAGATTGTATAAATTTCGTCGGATGAGGAATGAGTTTTGTTGACGTGCTTTTCTAATCCAAGTAGATAATTAGTAGCCGATATTTAGGCAACAAAATCTAAAAGTAGTACTTAATTAGAATTCTATTTCTATGATATTTTACCAAAATAACCTTTTATTTTTTTATATTTTAAGGTTATTTTAGTCAACCAATATTATATTTATGCTTTTATAATAACTAGTTTTTACGTACGTGCGTTGCACGTAAATTTTTAATTAAGTATTTATACGAAAGAACAATAAATTAAAACAAATGTATAAGTATATAAGTAGAAAGAATCATGTAGAAAGCAATTGGCATAGAAAGCAATTGGCATAGAAAGATGCAATAACCTTTTAAATATTGCAAGTTATAGTATCATCACATTAACATGATATTTAATTCAAAATGATTGGCAGTCTTATGAACCAACAAAGATGATCAATTTCGTTATGTTGGCTATATGTTATATATATTTGTAGAGTAGTGAAAAATAAATTGTAATCATATCTTGCCTACTATTTCTTTGCAATAATGTATTTTGTGTATTTTTTTTTTGGATAATGTGTATAATACAAATTCAGCTATAAAACAAATGCGATCTTATATTCAGAGTAAAGTTAGTTGTCTTTTAAATTCGGAAATTCGGAAGTATTACGAATATATAATCATCACATATAGTGTTACAACATATTTTAGTAAATTTTTCTTAAGTCCAAACTGGACGATTAAGTGATGGATTTTTTAACTTTAAGTAGAATTGACACTTGATATATCTGAGTGATTCAAAACAAAGAAAAGACAAAAAAATGCTCAAAAATTTAAATTTTAGTTTCGTATGCCAATTTTATCATTTGGGTAGATTTGTGTGCTTGATTCCTTTGTGAAAATAATTTTCATAAGATTTTAAGATCTTCGGTATAAACATAAAATTGTAATAAAAGAAATATTTTTGTAGTTAGCTCGAACAATTTTCTTGCACTACTGGTACTTTAATTAGTTTTCGTTCCCTTAAATAGTGTAATCCCTAAAAATTACATTTCATACCTTGAATCCATTCAATATTATGCCTCATAGTGTTCTTGTCTACATGTGATCGGTATGGTTTTAGAACTCTCAAGACATGTGGGATTCTATTATTTTGTGTTATTGTCCAATTTGAATTATTATAGTATTGCATTCCATTACTAATTCAAAAATAGAATTAATTATTAGTTGTATTGACTTCAAATATTATCTATAACATGCGGTCTTTATCGATGTCTAATATGGTCGAATAATTTATATACTATCTATAAGATATCAGAATGCATAATATAGCAAATAATATATTGATAAGGAAGATAACTTATTAGATATTGTCAAAAAGATGACTTAATATTCCAACAATTAGACTAATACAGATTCAATCGGACAAAAGCATTAGCAGTAAGCGAATGTAAAACAGCTGACATGAAAAATATGAGACAAATCTTTTAAATGCTAAAAATCAATATGGTTACACTAACATAATACTTTGAAAGTGCACAAACCATTGATTTCGTAATATATAAAATTTAAACCTAAATACTACGGCAATGTATAAAACTTTGATATCCAAAACTAAATAATATGACAAAAACAAAAAAGAAGACACAAAAACAATTACAGTAAAATTTAAGATGTCACTGTTTTATTTTTTGCTTTTTTATAGAATTTTTAAACCACATTATTTCTCTCTAATTCATATACACGACCTTAACTCAAAGCATTACTCAATTGCGAAAATCAGGAACAGTAAAGAGAACTAATAATACCTTTGGAGATCTTTGCTTCTTTCTACAACAATACGAATAATAGATAATGTGGAATAATGATGTCTTTTATAAGAATAATTGACTTATTCTTTTTTTACATGGATTCATGCAATTAATTTGTATTACATACAAACTGGAGAAGAAAAACTAAACGAAGCATATTATTGTCTAAATATTGAAGGTTATAAAAGTTAATTAATATTTCGGGGATATTTTTGTCGTTCAATATTTAGTATAATTATCTATTCATGCTTTTATAATACTCCCTCCGGTCCAAAATAAGTGATTTTTTGGGTGTTTTCACACAGATTAAGAAATCCACTTTTTAGCATTAATTAATAATAGAATTGACCATATTAACTTTTACTATCTCACATAAACAATCCTAACACATATTCCAACACTATTTACTCCATGGACAATATAGGAAAAAAATAATTAATTCATTCTTGAAATCTGGAAAAATCACTTATTTTGGACCACAGGAAAAGGACCAAAAAATCATTTATTTTGGAGCGGAGGGAATAATATAGATATAAATTAGTTTCGTACGATTAACCAATGGAATTGAATTTGGTCAGGGATATATCCTCGTACAAACCAAAACTTTATTACCTCAAAAAATAAAATAGGCAGCGATTGGTTGGTGGCCTTAAATTATTTCGTATGGTTAGTAGGTATTCCAACCTTAATAATTCTTCTTCCAACCAAAAACTAAACATGGTCTTAGAGTTGAAGTTGTTAAACAGTTCCCTTTCATAAATATTTTTTCAATTATTTTTATACACGTCTGACTATTGAAAAATATGCTTTTATTTAGTCTTTAAAATTGACAAATATTATTTTTTAAAACTAAGAAACTGACATCCATAAATGTACATTAAAAGCTAAATTAATCTTCCTATTTCAAAATTCTTTCTTTTTTGATTTCTCACCCAATATTCCGTGCCTATATTAAGGCCCGACTGATCCGGATTGGCGCTGAAAATTCTATATTAAGAGTAAAACGCTCCCAAACAAAGTCGAGAACAAACTGAGTACTTAAATAATTGTATTAGTAACTTCGCCGGCAACAGCGAGGACAGACTATATTGCTTTGGATTTTGGTTGCCATTTCACGACAAACAAATGTGGGTATTCTTTTATGACTATTGGTTTCATCATTTTGTCGTCTCTTCAATGAGATACTAACTCACTGCATAGCAACAAACAAGGAAAACAAGAGAAAAGTCATGTCCAATCGAATTGGAATTGCATCAATGACAATGTCTTCGAATCAAAGTTTAGAAGATAGTTATGACATTACTAGAAATTTGGTAATTATCGATTAAAAAAAATAACTAGCTTTGGTCGGTTATGGCCAATTACCGACCAAAATACGACCAAATATGTTTGGATGGTATTTTGGTGGTCGCTTTAGTATACCCACCAAAGTTGGTTGGAAATTACCGACCAACGTTGGCCGATAAATTAAATTCAAGAAAAAAAATATTGCAAAAAAAAAAAAAAAAAAACCATTGGTGCATTTTGTTTTAAGATTGTCTTGTTTTTTTATTTATACTCTTTAATTGTATTTTTGCACGAAAATAACCGATCAAAGTTGGTCGATTTTATTAAAAATAAAATTACCGACCAAAGTTGGTCGTTTTTTTTAATATTAATTTTTATTTATTTTAATTGCAAAAACCGACCAAAGTTAATCGGTTTCTTGAAAAATAAATTTCGAGGGATTCAAAAATAGTTTTCCGCATTTTTACGCCAAAGAAAACCGACCAAAGTTGGTTGGTTTCGTAAAAAAAAATTAGAAATTAATTAAAAAATCGACCGACGCGGCCAATCTTTTTACCGACCAAAGTTGATCGGTTTTTCTTCCTTGATTTTTGCCGGATTTCTAGTAGTAGTGTGATACCCAAAGGCCAAAGTCCAAGCCATTTAATTTACTCGTTTTCTCATACACAATTCAGGGTCTACACATGCACCAGCTTTTTTGGCCTCTGGATATTTTGCATCACAAAAGAGAAAGGGGGAAAGTAACAAAGCGTGCCCGAAAGAGCTGATCGCAGCTTGTGGCCTAGACTTTCTTTAATAGATGAAAAGAGAGTGTTATTTTTTCTAAATACTTTCTTACTCAATTTTTCAGATTACAACCTCTCTTATTCCAAAAATTTGAATTAGATTTCGATTCTTTAATCCTAGTATTAGGGGTGTACATGGACCGAGTTGGTTCAGTTTTTATTAAAATCAAACCAAACCAAATCAATTATATCGGGTTGGATTGGTTCGATTTTTTTTCGGATTTTTTTATTATGTGAATATTATTTCAATCTTACTTTGTTAAACTTTTTATAAGTAAATATATGTTTAGTAAAAATTAAAAAACTTGACAAACATATGATCTATTTAAATATTTTTATGGTAGTATTTTATTAATAACACATGGTAGTTATTTTTTTAGTCCTCTGATAATTTTTTTTGTTGATGTATACTTATAAAGTTAAACGAATTTAATAATTAAATATAAAAATCAACGTGATACCTAATTAATGATAAGTTCTATTTAATTTTAGATTATCAAAATACCACTTCAAATTTAAAAAATATATAAAAATTTAATAAATCTTGATATATGAACAAGGAAGAACAAAGAAAACGTGATACCTAATTAATGATAAGTTCTATTTAATTTTAGATTATCAAAATACCACTTCAAATTTGAAAAATATATAAAAATTTAATAAATCTTGATATATGAACAAGGAAGAACAAAGAAATTGACGCATTTCAGTAACACCTTGATAAGAAAGTGATAATATAACCCATTATTTAAGGTTAGTAAAAATGGAGTACTTCATATTCTATTAAATATTACATTCCATAAGAGAATCTCAAATATTTCTAAAATTTTTGTAAAGAAAATTCTATATAAAGTCTTAAAAGTATATATTTATATGTCGGTTTGGTTCGGGTTTTTTACTCAATACCAAACCAAATCAAACCAAACCTAGTTGGATTTTTTAATCGATTTGATTTGACTTTTCGATTTGGTGCGGTTTTCCGATTCGATTTGTACACCCCTACCTAATTTATATCTAATAGAGAAATATTCGAACAGATATGCACATATTTGTTTAATATAGTTTGTGAATCATGTGTCCTATCTGTTTTTGATTTCGTAAAAGGATTGGGAATTTGCATGTTTACTCCATCCACTTAACATACATATAGTATATTTTATAGTAGAAAGTATTAGGTTTTTGTCCAGATTTTCTTGCCATAAATTAATTTTTTTATTTCATGATGGAAAGAACAACATATTTATCATAAGTGGATTTTCTTTTCCTAGAAGGAAAATATAGTTTTTCCATATTTGGCTAGTCCCTTTTCTTGTAGGAAAATGTTTGGAGTTCTATCAATTGAGGATCAACTCTTCTCATTCAGTAACATCCACAATGTAGTCACATGGGGTTTGAGAGTCGCGTTTAGGGGAGAACTTTACGGGACAAGTGTTAATGTGTCACTTGTGTTTACCTTTTCGTGAGGTTGTTCTCTCGATATTTTGTACCCTCCTTTATTATAGTGAATTGCTTATCTCCGTCGTGGACGTAGGTCAGTTGATCAAACCACATTAAATGTTTGTGTCTTTTTTGGTAGATTTCTCATTTGTTGTCTGATTTGTCGTCGTTCAAGATTTGCTTTACTAGCTCCCACATGACAACCTACTTTTTCGGTCCTAACAAGTGGTATCAGAGCGAGGTTCAAGACAAGTTCATCTTAGCGGGTTCAGTTCTAGCCGCAACATATTTGGCATTAATCGTGATTTTTGTCTGAGAAATTTGACCGGTGTGCTACGCATGTTGAGACAAACTTTGTGATGGAGATTTGGAGATGCGGCCCACTGAAGGCTATGTGAAGAAGGTGAATCAAGTTTATTTTGTCAGTTAATTCAGGCCAAGGGGGAGAATTTTTAGGTGTTTGTCCAGATTTTCTTACCATAATTAGTTTTCCTATTTCATGAAGGAAAGGACAACATATTTACCATAATTGAGTTTCTCTTTTCCTAGAAGGAAAACATAATTTTTTCATATTTGGCTAGTCCCTTTTCTTGTAGGAAAAAGTTTTGAGTTCTATAAATTGAGGATCCGCCCTTCTAATTCAGTAACATCCACAATATAATTACATAGGGTTTGATTGTCGTGTTTAGGGAGAAAATTTTATAGGACAAGTGTTAGTGTGTCACTTGTGTTTGCCTCTTCGTGAGATTGTTCTCTCGATATTTTATATTCTCCTTTATTATAGTAGATTGCTCATCTCTGCCGTGGACATAAGTCAGTTGACCAAACCACGTTAAATATTTATGTCTTTTTTGATAGATTTCTCATTTATTGTCCGATTTATCATCGTTCAATATTTATTTTACCAGCTTCCGCATAACAACCTGCTTTTCGGTTCTAATGGAAAGACCATTAGAAATTGCTAAGTGATTTAAGTTCCTCTTTATCTACTTAACAGGAATACTTATTTTACAAATACAATTGTAAGTCATTTAGGTATTGCCTGGGAAATCAAATTTCCTCTATATCTTTTGAATATGGTATTCTTTTCTAACCGTAATTTTCTGATGAGGTGAATTTTTAGTTTGACATCCACCTCTATCCAAATTTGGAAAGATCAACTGAAAATTGCCATAAAGATTAATTATTTACTCAAAGAGTGACCTTTCTTCAAGAGTTTTTTCCAACTAATGTCACTGTGAACATAACAATACAGTGTAATCCCACGTAGTGGGATCAGAGAAGGATAGCATATATGTAGAATTCACCCATACTTTATGTAGGTAGAAGTATCTAGCCGTTAGGGGTGTTCATAAAAATCCGAAAAATCGAAACAAACCGAAAATCCAACCAAACCGATCAAAAAAACCGATACATTTTGGTTTGTTTGGTTTGATTTTGGTTTTGAATTTTAAAAACCGATTAAATTTGGTTTGGTTTTAATTTTAATCGAAAATAACCGAAAAAACCGAACCAAACCTGCTATATGAGTAGTTATTTCAAATTTATTATTACACACACACACACACAAATATATATATTTTTTTGAAATTTTCCCAGCTTGCCTGAGGGTGTTGTATTAGCAAAAAAAAAAAAAAAATATTGTTTGATGATACAACACAAAGGCGGAGAAGACCCTTCAAAAAATTGAGGCGTAGACGATTATAAATAGTTCGCCCCCTCACAGAAATTACAATCTAGCTAACAAAGAAATTGGCTTTGTCATATTTAACTCTAATACTTGAAATTTGACTTTATCCATGTAGAAAGGGCCTTTGGCCTCTTTAGGAAGTTGCTGCCCTGAGAGGAATATAGCTCCAACCTGTGCTTTTGATGCCATCTTTGCTAAAATATCCGCTAGCTGGTTAGCTTCCTGTAGCAATGGACAATATCTATACTAGCTGCACGTCTTTGATGGGCGATTTTTTCTGTAAGCAGCGCCATATTATAATTGCTCTCTGACTCCTCTTTTAGCAAGTCAGCCAAAATTAGAGAGTCCATCTCTAAAGTGAAATTTGTGTATCCATTTTCTATGCACCATGAAATACCAAAAAGAACAGCATTAGCNTATATATATATGTGTGTATATATATATATATATATGTATATTTTTATATATATTTGTATATTTTTATACAAAGTTTCAAAAATTGTATGGTGAATGTTAATCGTTTGCTTTTTTAGTACAAGTCTTTACCTTTACATTCTAGTCTGATTGGTAGTTTTCTTTTATTAAGTGTAAGAATCCATTTCATGTTTAAAAAAATATATTTTTAATTGAGTCATTTAATTATTCATCACTATTTGATTCAATTATAATCAATATATTTTAGTAAACTAATAGATTTCTCAAAGGGCAGTTGATTTGATAGTGTAACGTTGAAAATGTGGTAACCGAAATATATGTTTGGTAGTGTATGTCTTATATTTAAGAAAAAACCGACAAATAACTGAATAGACCGAAAAACCGACAAAACCCTACATAAATCGAATCGAGAAAAAACCGACTTTGTTGTTTTGGTTTAGTTCTAATATTTGAAAAATTAACTTATTAAGTTTAGTTTCTTTTTAGGGAAAACTCCATCCAAATCGAACCATGAACACCCCTGCTTGCCGTGATGGTCAATCTCACAACAGTTCACTACTAATAGGAAGACCAGTTCATTCTCAGTTCTCAACCTGTCGACATGATTTCACTACGTTGGACACTTACGGAGGTGGATCTCCTTTTCCATCCAAATTATATTGGAAGTTTTATCACCTGGTGTCAGTTAAAAGCTCAAGGCAAAGCTCGTTTAGAACATTTTCAATGGAAGAAAAGAAGACAGGAGATTGAATTACAACACAAAACTGCACTATTTTGGTGCAAGAAGAAAGCATCAGAATGATTATGCAGAATGAAGGGGAAAAGTAAAAAACGAATGTGTTGGTTCTTAATGAAGATTATTAAGATTATAGCAGCTGTATTTTATTCCACTAGTTAGTTATCACTATAGTTTCACTAGTTAGTTATTACAGTAGCTACTGTTAGTAGTTTGAGTAGATAGTGCTTAGTTGTTGCTTAGCTGTCACTTCTAAGTAGTTAGATTAGCACACTCGTTGTATATAAACTTCTGACTACTGCATAATCAGATTTGAGTATCATTTTCCCAATTAAGAGACTCCATTTCTCTGCTCTCCAAATTCGATCTTCTGGAAGCTTCCAACTGCTTCTTCCATTGTAGCTGTGAAGCTTTGCAAGTTTGTAATCCCTGAACTTGACATGGCATCAGAGCGAGATCTCGCGATGAGACAATCCACAGAGTTGAATGTCGCAGACTACTGTCTCCGTCGTGCTTAAAGTTAGGGTTCAATTTTATCGCGATCAAATCGAGGTTTCACTCATTCAATTGGGCTTTTCTACAAGCTCATCTTCCTGTTAATCGGTGTTTCTTCTTGTTCATTTTCTGCTTCGAGCTGAAGCAGTCATGGCTTTGGTCGATCCAAACACTACAAATGTGACTACTGTCGATGCCCCCTTTTTCTCGCGAAATCGGGTTTATGACATTTGGACGGACAACTCTTTTCCTTTTGGGAATTGAGTTTGCAATTTGAAGAGTCGCCACCTAATGATTAAGTGCATAAGGACACTAAGAAGAAATTTAACTAAAAAAAGAAGGATAGAATGGGTAAGGGCTTGAAATTATCTCGAGGGGAAGATGTTAGGCACCCCTCAAGATCCAATAGTGTGGTTCTCGGTCATGCTACAATTGCGACTTTGAATACAAACAACAGATAAATAAGCAAGCATTGTAAATACTAGGTACTTTCACATAATGGTTGCAAATAAAAGAAGTACATGGGTTTTAAAGAGTGCTGAAATTTGGAAGAAAGTAATTTTATAATTAAAGAGAAGATGCACAAGTAAAGGGGAAGGGGTCAAATGATTGATGCAAGTAAATTTTCAGAAAAAAAGAGAAGCGAAAAGGGGGGGCGAAAGTTTTTGGGAAAATAGTACTAAAAAATCAGACAATTTAAAGAGAGATTTTGCATAATAGGTGCAAGTAATTGAAGTAAAAGAAGAAATTGAAGAACTGAAAACTAAGCAACTTTAAAATTCTAAAAAAACAAGTAAAGAGGGAAGGGGGTCTTAGGTTTATAAATAACATGGATCACCTCACACAACACCCGATAACTATTTATACACGTGGTGTTATCGCGTGGTCATCATATCCATGTCTACCCTTACCCACCCCATTAAGGTATTAAATGCGGAATAGTATTGTTACTTATTGCATGCTAGTACCCCCCAATCATGATAGCCCCGGAGGTATTTGGGACTACTAATCCTAAAGGGAAGGGTGATTTGGCTTTTCAGAGTTTTAAAAGGACAAAATTCTAATGCGACAAATAAAACACATGAAGCAGTTAAGGGGAAACACATAGCAGTTTAAAGGATCAAACATGCCTCCTCATTTAAAGAAGCAAATTATTTATCATGACTTACATATACTGGTTATGGTCTGAATTAAACTTAATCGTTAAGGCGTGACTGCTTTATCACATATTTCTCAGATGAGAAGTCCGAATTAGGCCTACCCCTGGTTGTAATTATCAAAGACTGATGCAGTTAATCAATTACCTAATGGCTTACCTAGGTGACACCTATAGGCATGATATCTAACAATGCTTACACTGATTTTAAAGAAAGCTTATTGATTATAGAAAAACACAAGTTCTACAGATTTTTAGGCGACATTACTACTAATTTTAGACTTGTAGATGAAATATACGAATCATATTCAACTGGTCAATCCTATAGGCATGATTTCTAAGCGTTATTGGTTTTTAAAACAATTATCGTGATACATGAATCCTATAGGCATGGTATCTAGGATGCAATTGATTATTTTTAACCTATAGACTGTTTGCCTAACGACATGTGTATATGCAAAAGTGCAGAAAACCTATAATCATAATTTCTATATGCAGAAGTGCAGAAACTTATAGACATGGTTTCTAATGTAGAAATGCAGAAACTTATAGACATGATTTCTAATGAAATGCATAACTTATAGGCATGATTTTTAATGCAATAACGAAACAACTTATGGGTAGGATTTCTACATGAAGTAATGAAACAACTTATATACAGGATTTCTATATGCAGATGCATAAACTTATAGGCAGGATTTCTATATACAGTAATGAAACAACTTGTAGGCAGGATTTCTATATGCAGATGCATAAGCAAAAAACAGGCTGTGATTGCAGAAGTAAATACCTAAATCATAATGTCTACCTACATGCATAACATGAGTGACCCTCCCATTTTCACTATACACCCCATAAGTTATTACAACCCGAATGAATCAAGAAAAGTAAAATTACACCAGAAATTAAACTACAACCAAGGAGCCTAATTCAGACTCAAGGTCTAAAATATGAAATAAACCAACTTCCAAAGATCAGATTTCCAAAGCCTTTCTCTTATTTGGGATGTGTCAAAAGTTCCCAATAGCCTCAAGGGGACTCCGGGCAATGCTTATACCCCAAATACGTTGCAGAATTAGATTATAGTGTAGCGTGGCCCCTCAAATGTCTAAGTTTAGAGGGAACTCAAGGTCCCAAGGCAAGGCTCATAGGAGGGGAGCAGAACTTAGAGTCTAAGAGTAAGTGTAAGTGCATAGAGGGGGAATTAGGGAAAGCTATGTCAGGATGGTGGTCATGCCCATCAATTAAGAGTGCTGGCACACCCCTGACCAACCTGTTAGCCAAATCTTAGGAGTTAACATCCATTGAGGATCAGGTTCAGACCTGGGTAGTAATTTGAATACTGCCAGGCCATGAACCTTAACTCAAACACATAGAAGGGAGTAGGGGTAGGGATTCACAATAGAAACAGATGCAAGAAAAGAACATGCATAGTCAATATTGAACATAAACAACAAAGTAGACAAGAGTAAAACAACTGTAAAGTAAGCACATAGGGAGGAGGCTGAAATCAAAATTGAGACATACCAATTTAAAGGAAACAAATAACTAAAATAGTAATCTTGAAAAGCCAAGTTGCAGGCAAGCAGTACAAAAGATCTTTGAAGAGAGTAGAGAATTGAAAGAGTATTGTAATTAAGAGTGTGTGTAAGAGCATGCAATTCGAAATGTGAATTGGTTTGTAAGTGTTAAACTGAGGGTTCAAGGTTTCAGGTTCCAGGTTTTCTAAGTGTAGAAGGGTCGTGCCTCTTTTATAGTGCAAAAAACAAGTAAGAAAATGTAAGGTAATAGTTTGCAATCAATCACATAAAGTCTCCCTTTAGTCAAGGGATTCTGATTTCAAACGGGTAGGAGACAAATAAGGAAAGAAATTTGATTGAACTCTTTTCCAAAGTAATACAAAAAGGGTAAATACATGGGAGTTTATTTAAGGAAAAGTCCAGTGGTACACGGTTTGTGACAAGTAAGGAAAGGGAATCAATCAAACAGTCAGTAAAATCAAAACACAGGCTTTGTTCGAATGAACCAAGTCGGGAAGAGGTAAAGATGGTTCAATTAGAGAAAATCAGTAACAATCAGTCAAACCCCATTAAAGGAATTGAGAATCAATTAGTAGTTGGCAAAAACTTTTTGAAAGAAGAATTTCTCATATATAAAACAGACAAATCAAACAAAAGGGATCGTCATGTTACTTAGAAAAGAGTCTAATATTGAAAGGTTCAGAATCATAAGCAAAGGGATACAAGTTCAGTTTGTAGACTCATAGTGAGTCTGAGAGTCCAGAGTTTCAATGCAGAACCCTAGTCCAAACACCAAATC
The DNA here is from genome assembly GCA_026770625.1 of Nicotiana glauca. Taxonomy (NCBI): domain Eukaryota; kingdom Viridiplantae; phylum Streptophyta; class Magnoliopsida; order Solanales; family Solanaceae; genus Nicotiana; species Nicotiana glauca. Next base: position 86,257 of record MU675978.1, read on the forward strand.
AAACTTGCCAAAGAAAACCCCCAAATCCTAGGGTTTCAAATCGAATCAGACATAAAGATGAGAAGGCAAACCATTGAAACAGACTCAAAGGATTGTTTCAGAGCCCTATGAGAAACAAAACAAATATGATAGTAGGTTTGAAGCAACAAAGAAAGAAAGCTGATTTAAGAGCATAAAAGAGCATGTTTTAGAAAAGTCAGAATTTAAGCAAGTGGTGTAAACTTAAGCCACAGTAGATGAAACATGCTTAGAAGAACACAAACATAGTCTAGAAAAGCAAACAAAATCAAAGAACTCAACAGTAAACACACATAGTAGAAGAGTAAGGAAAATATAACAAGGATTAGCATGTGAGCACAAGAGTAACATGTATAGTAGAAAAAAAAAAGAAAAAGCGGAAGAACAACACACGTAGTAAAAAGAAAATATACGAGCATAGTATAGACAAACACACATAAAGGAAAGAACATGCAAGAATCAGAAAGATATTTTTTGAAAACCTTCCAAAAACCTTAAATAAAAAATAAACGATTTTGAAAAGAAAATTTGGGAAAAACAATTTAGAGCTCTAGTAGAACACAAACATACAATAGATCTAAGAAAATAAACAGAGAAAACCCTCGAACAACTTAGGGTTTCAGAGAAACCCTAGAAAGTGAGAAAAGCTTGGAAAAGTCAGATCCTCGGTCGAAAAGGTCAGGAATCAGGCTTCTCGTGCTTGAATATACCGGAGCATGGCCGGAGAAGCCATAGAACCAAAGATCTGAGAAGATCTAAAAGATAACCATCGAAGTCAAACTTCAAAACCTCGAACTCCCAAGGTCTAACGGTGGAGAGGGGTGAGTGTAGACCATCCATAGCCTGAGAAGCCATGGAATCCGGTGAAAGTACGGTGGAAAAGGGTCGGAGACAGGATAGGGTTCCGAAGAAGCTTTGAGAGAGTCTTGAGAGTGGAGAGTGTGAGCACGTGATTTTTGCCCTAAGCAAATTATTCAAAAAAAAAAATTTCAAATAAAATAATTTTACAATTTTAAGAAATTTTATTGCATTTTCTGTGTTAATACAAAAAATATGCATTTACATTAGGAATTTAATTTCACATTTTAGTATTAAGTAGGTGTTAATTCATTTTAGAAATTTAAAGAAAAATCACAAAAATAGTTCACTTAGCATTTTTGCATTTTAATTCTGAAATTGCCTTGATTTAGTTTTACATCAATTTTATGCATTAAAGTAGTTTAGTTTAATTTCTAGTCTAATTTTCTTGCATCTCCACAAAAATCAGAAAAAAATAAATAAGTAACACCAAAAATACAATTTTTAAATAAAGAGAAAACAATTAAATTGAAGAAGAAAAATGAAAAGTCTGTATCTATTGGGCTCATTATTTCCCTAGCCCAAATACCCATCGCCTAGCATCCCGTCCATGGCCTAATTACCCCAAACCCGGCCTGCCCTCCCTTCAGATAAAATGATGCCGTTTGGCGTCCTGTGATCTCAACCATTAAAATCTCCTAATCTAACGGTTACCAGCCTGATCTCTCATTAAAAACAGACGACACCATTTAAGTGTTAGCTAATCTGAACCGTTCAAATCGTTTAATCCAAGGGCCATCAATTAATATGCAAAATTAAATAAAAGACCCCTATACTTCAGAGAACCTAAAACATTTGATATTCTCCTTCGTCTTCCCCCTTTCTCTTAGCCGCCGACCTCGCCGGAACCTTTCCCAGCGGGAAATGCCACCACCGCCAAACCTTACCAGATTTACACCACTTATCCACCATGAACCCCTCTTTCCACCCCTCTACTTAATTTCCTCCGAACATCACTCAATCTTTTCGAATATCAAATTTTGTTTCGCCGGAACCCTACCTCCGGGGAATGATACTTACGCCAAACAACCCCCAAATAACACCATAAACCCGCCTTGGCCTCCCCTACACGAATTCCATAGACACTTGGCTCGAATGTGGCCGGAATGGCTCAAATATCAATTTCAAAATTTTCCGTCCAAGAACTCAAACTCAAATCTTTATGATTTTTGACCATAATATCCTTAACCACATGTTTTCTTATGAAAATACATGGTTGGGGATGTTACGGGTCAAGAATCTCGAAAGATTATCTCAAAAATGGATGGCCAGAATTTTCGTTACATCAGTGAGTTCTACTTCATGCTTTATTGTTTTCTGATTTGGTCTTTGCTTCTGATTTTACTTGTTGAATTTTATTAAATTGAAAATAGTTAGCGATACATGTTCTTAGGATAATTGCTATGTTGTCGTTGCGTTTAATTGTCAGTTGACTTGTTAGATATCAAATTAAATTTAGTAAGAAATTAGTTAGATTTTAGGTTTATAGGCTGTTCATTGACAGTATGATTAGTGGCTAATTGAAAATTCAGTAATTAATTGTTAATTTCATCGGTTTGGATTAACTGATAGTTTAATAGTAGGTTTGGTTATAGCTGTTTAGATTTTTAATTAGTAGTTGATTAATCATGGAGTTAAAATAAATTAGTTTGGTTAATAAATTCAGGGGTAAAAGGGGTTTTTTTTATAAAGGTCCACTAGGCATAGAGCCTAGGGTTGATTTTCATAAATACGAAATAAAAGTACAACACATTGGAGGGGGGCATAAACCTTACCTCCACACATAAGATGAAAATACAATTTGGTTAACCAAATATGGTAACCAAATGATATTTGAC